>APFE031147608.1:0-10172 GCA_000404065.3 Pinus taeda | reverse complement strand
TACGAATAATATGCGTAGAATATGTCTTAAGCAGTCATTTGCATGTGGCCATATAATAACTTGGACATTAATACTTTATAGAAAAATGAAACAAAAACTTGTGTTTATGTTATCATTATACTGTGGTAATTATTGTTTAAATTAGGAGATGTGACAAGTGGTATTAGAGCACTCAAGTTGCAAAATTGAAACCTCTCGAACAAAAGAATAACAATTTTTGTGATGTACATAGTGACAAAAGGAGTAAAAAAAAAGGGAAAAGCAACCATCATGAGGAGGATTGGGCTTAAACCACATAGACTTGTGACACGAATGGAACCAACATCCTTTCCAAAAGCCAATCCTGAGGTATGGCTACAATTGGGAGCGGAGATGCGTAATATCAATGCTACCACTTTTCGAAATTTTGTAAGAATTAAAGGATGAAATGGCTAGGCTATGAGCACATAATGAGAGACTGATACAAGAATAGGAGATAATTATGAAACTTTTGTCTGATAATAGGAAATAACGCAATATACAAAAATTAAAACTGTATTTATATTGTGATAATATGAAATAATGAAAAATATGTTTATGAAATTAGCCATGCAGGTGAATTTGAGGAAATATATACAGTAAGAAGATTATGCTTATCATCCATTCATGCAATGAATATGGATATGATTATTTTTGCTTATTGTGTCTAGAAAATGAAGTATATTAATTAATTTCATTAGACAATAACCTTTGTTCGTAAGTTGATCCTGGAGGAAAAATTATATGTATAGGATTGTCATTGTATGGAGAACCTATAGGAACGTAGGTTCAGCCAATGGAGCCTAAGGTTGTAGGCCATCGTGTCCTATATTATTTCTTGAAACACCTGGGAAAGGGGAGCAGAATAACTGTGATGGAAGGAAATTGTAAGCATTTTTCTCAAAGCGGTAGGGATAACGTGTATGTACCAAGAAGATAGTCATCATCATATAACTGGTACTCTTCCTCATATATCAAAGGGAACCTGGAGGATTCTAGAAATTTATGATTCAAGGAGATCTAAATGTTGCAATGAAAATAGAAATCACTATGAGCATGATTATTATGCCTAAGTATTGAATGAAATAATAACTGTAGTGGACTATGGAGATTCATTGGTATAGATAGAACTGGAGAAGCTAGATTAGTTAAGTAAAACCGTAGTAAAACCATTTCTATAAAAATATTTCCAGTACACTGTATATATATTTATATATATATATATAATATATAATATTATATATATATTTATATATATAGATAAAGAATACATCATATGACCATTAGGAAGACAAAGGCCCTAAAGACTGATGTTGTAAGTGAAGAAACATAGACAACTACATAATGAAGGCCATGTTCACTGTATGTGGAAAAAGTAGAATACATTGATGTCTTTCCCCAAAAATTCCAACAACAGAATCACAAGCAAAAAGAGAAAAAACATATAACCAGTATATTGACGCATAACTTCCATTAACCATAAATCATAATTGTTTAGGAAAGAATTACTGTAGCCATTCAAAAAGAATAGAAGTGCAGCATATGGCAAACTAGCATAGACTACCATATGATTTATGCATAGGAACCAGAAGTCAACCAAAACAAGTATTTTAAATTAGACGACCAATTGTAAATAACCAAATATGTACATAAGAATGTCATATAGTGCAGATAATAGAATGGAACTCTAGACACAATACATTTGAATAATTCAAAGATAACGTATGAAAAATTAAATCAATTTATGCAGGAAATATAGTCGGCAAGATATAACACATTACATCCACCTCATAACCCAATTAGGTGAGGGTTAGCAGTTCAAAATCATATAAAAGAACTAATGCCCAAATTGTGTTACAAATGTGAGACCCCCACATGAAGTAGAGGATGCCCTTAACAAAAAATTAAATATTTAGCTAAAGAGACAACCAAACTATAGCTAACAACGTTACTCGATGGATGCCAGAAGAAAAAGAAAACTGAGCAAAAACCCACTTCTGGAAATGGGGCGACCAAGGTAGTTAAGTCATCTAGGTAGGAAGCCCAAACAAGACAAAAGCCTTAGAAAGTCAACGAATCTGAAACTAACATGGTAGAGGACAAGAAAGTATCAATTGATGATTGTAGACGAAAACCCTCCAAAAACACTAAAAATATCCTCACGGGATGAATAAAGCGACAATCGTCAGTTTAAATTCTCAAAATTTAGAAGAAAAAGAAGAAAACTTGAGTGTACAAGAACTTAGCCAATCTAGAAATATACTTGAGAGGTGTTTTTCAACTACCAGACACTCTGAAGGAGACCTCAAAGAGACCTTGGCATGTTAAATATCAATTCATGCAGGGGAAACAAATGGAAAAGAATGAAATAAGGAAAATGCAACAGGGTCCATAGTAACCAAACCCATTATACCGTCTGTAAAAATGAAGAGATTGGTGGGAAAGGTAGCTCTAGAAGTTTGTGGGGACAAGAATACTCTACAGTGAGGAACAAATATCCTATGAAAATAATGGATACAACGATAACCTCAAGGTCAAGGCATATTTAGAAGTAAAGTTGTGACAAAACTAGTCACCTTACGTAGGAAGGAGCCATCAAACCTTGAAATCTGTTAGGTGTAGCGTACTAAGTAAGAAGGGTGCACAGGACCACCATGTAGAACCAAAAATTTTGCCATGGAAAACCCCCATAGAATTTGGAGTTATAGCACTCTAGATTTGGAGAGACGAAACCCTAATACCAAGGAGGAACAAGAAGAGAAGGTCAGTCACAACCCTCTCCACTGCAAATGACAAGGATGTAAATAAAAACACAACCAAGGGATTCATGCACTTACGGTTAGGAGGCATATTGACATCTGTTGATTTCCTCTGGGAAATTGCGGCCCTTAGAGTCCTTCCAATCAAGCGCCATAAGTCAAATACACATGGAGGACTCATCACATTGGTTTTGTAACATGTAAGAGTTTCATTCACCCAAAGGACTGATGAGTTTGAACCATATTGAATGCGAATAGGGTAAGGGTAGAGAGGCACTCTCCCTTAACCTATTTCAATGTATGTGGGAATGGGTAGCACAAAATGTTAAATAAATCAAAGTTAGGTAAATGAAATAAAATTCATATGGTATAGATGGGAAAAACCTTTGGTATGAACATATATAAATATATAGCTTGGTGGGTTGTAGCTAGGTAATGATAGCTTTAGGGGAAAATATTCCACTCAAAAAGGCTTAGATATTTATTCCCATAAGAAGGGATAGGAGTATATAGGTTGATAGGAGAAATGACAAGTAGAAAAATTAAAGGTATGGTCATTACAAGTAAACCAATGATTTATAAATGCTTGTTCTATGCCTTACCAAATTTATATACGTGTATAATAAAGAAATATCATAGATGCATCTAAGAATTATTAAGACTTTGACTACGAAATAATTAGAAAAAATTAAAGAAAGGTTCATGACAATAATTGGAACCTTAAATCTTTAAAATTCTAAGCCAAAGTAGTAGAAATCCCATAACAATCTCCTTTGGTGAAAGAAAAATCATTAATGTAATGAAATATTAGGATTGTTTAAACAAAATATAGAGCTAAATCAAAATTAAATAGTAAAAAAAAAAACTAAGAAAAAAAAAGTATATGTTGAAATGGATTATGTAAAACTAATAAAGCAATAAAGCTACTATTGCAACTTTTCAAATAATCATTTTCCTTGAAAAATGAGATGTAATATCAATTTTATATATAATTCTAATAAAAAAACATTTCTTTCCAAATAATCATTGTCCTGATGTAATATCAATTTTATAGGATAATAAAAAAACATTTTAATATGAATTATCAATTTTTATGATAAAAATAATAAGAAGGGAAAAAACAATTTACATTAAAAAAGCTTTAACCATGAGTAAATATTCTATAAAAGTGGTTTCACTATTTTGAAAAGAAATTTATACACATAGCTATCTCAACAACAATAACAACTTTTATCATTATTAGTCCTTGCATGGGACTAATAGTGATCGATAGATCGTTGATCGGCTATTAATTTGCTTTGACTAAGTAAAATTTTCGGTACATGTCAGGTTTAAGCTAGTGTTTGAAATACAATTTTCTGCTCAATAGATTTTTATCCAAAGTTTATGTTTGGACTTCTTATTGCAGGGCTTTTCTGAAAACTTAGGATAAAAAGTTTAGAGTCCCTGTATAAAAAAGCTAAAAAATTTAGAGTAACCTGTATACTTCTTTGAAAACATATGATAAAGCATTTGGACTCGCCTGCCACGTTTCTTTGTGCATGTCCTACACCCATATCGTTATATTACGAACACTTTGAACTCGGTGGTTGTTTCTGTTCGGTAGTGCCCCATACATACATGGATATTTTTTGCAAGTGGCTAAAACAAACTTCCTGCTATGCCGTTCTGAGATTTTATATATGTTATTCTTATGCTTCTTCACCTGTACTACACTGTTTCAATTCCTGAGTATATGAATAGCTAAAAAATCCATGGAAGGACAGTTTAGGTTTCACATGGGCATGGGGCCTGCTCTGTTCATGGCCGTCGTATTCCTTTCTGTGTCAGGCACAGTATATGTAAGTGGAAGCAAAGTAGCTGACACAGAGCAGTTAGGATTCAGAGTAGATCTGGTGCATGTAGATTCGCTGTTGTCTCCATTTAGTCCAGGGAATATTAGTTACGCTGAGCACGTGCAAAGGGCAATCTATCGAAGCAAGAAAATGGTGCAGAAAGAGGTTGGAGTGTCTGTAATCAAAGGGAATGGAGATTACCTCATGAATTTAGCAATAGGTACACCAGCTTTACCCTATTATGCGATTATTGATAGTGGAAGCGACCTGATATGGATGCAGTGCCAACCCTGCGTTCATTGCTTTAAACAGACGACTCCAATCTATAATCCTAATCGTTCGTCCACATACAGCAAGCTTCGATGCAAAAGCGCGCTTTGTAACTCGGATATGTCTTTTCATTGCGGAGATGCAGGGTGTGAATACGAGTACGATTATGCCGATTCCTCATCGACATTGGGGATTCTCTCATACGAGACCTTAACATTTACTTCCAAATCTGGAAAGAATCAATCAGTCCCACATATGGCCTTTGGATGCAGTACGAATAGTTCAAGCAATTTCGCCCCAGGAGCCGGGATTGTGGGCTTCGGACGAGGTCACGTGTCATTAATTTCACAGCTTGCTCCATCAATACCCAAGAGGTTTTCTTACTGTCTATTGCCAATTAAAGATTCTCAGTCAAAATCGAGCCCTCTCATGTTTGGAAAGCATGCAAAATTGAGCAGCAATGCGCCGAGTTCGACTCCCCTTATCAGCAACAACCTCTCATTAGATGGCATAAGCGTGGAAAATACTTCGCTCAGGATTCCTAACGGTACCTTAAACACTCAACCTGTTGGAAATGGGCCCATCATCATCGACTCTGGAACGACTTTAACATATCTCGATCCACCTGCCTATTCTCTGCTGAGGCGTGAATTGGTTAAATTAATTAAGCTTCCTATAGGTTCTCTCGGTGCTCTGGATCTCTTCTTTATTTTGCCATCCAATGGAGCTCTGCCAAATTTTCCCACTATTACGTTTCATTTCCGCGGAGTGGATTACCCTTCGACAAAAGACAACTACATGATTATGGGCGATAAAGGTTTAGTGTGCCTGGAAATGTTGCCAAACTTCGAATTTAATTTTTTTGGCAATATTCTACAACAGAACTTCCATATACTATACGATCTGGAAAATGAACTGCTTTCCTTCGAGCCTACCGTTTGCGACAGTTTATAAAGCATTCCATGCACATCTGTATTGTATAATTTTGATTAGTATTATCATTTTTAGTTCAGTGTCTATCTAAATTACATTATTAAATGTTATTCATATGTTTCGTAGGAGTGAACATAATATATTAAGTTAATAGGTTAATTATGTATTGTATTAACCGTTTATATTTTGACTTTTGTAAACCTAACTCCAAAACATTAAAAAACCCTAAATAAAAATATAACGTTCATTTTTTATACACTAAAAAAATTAAAATATACGTTTCAACTTCCAGCAAAGAAGCCTATATATACCTGCACGGTTTTAATGCATCAATTTGTATGAGTCGTGGTAGGTAGCATGAACTTGCTCTTTTTTTTTCTTTCTACTTATCAGTAACCCCATGATACACGCCTCGAGTATTAAAATTTTGAGTAGAAAACGTCCTGTCTTAAATTAATTAAGCTTTCATGGTTTCCGCTCAGAGGTGCATTCTCCGCTCCGACCTTTCGCTTTACGCTAACGAGGCAGTATTGAATTGGTGACGTCAAGATGAGGCGACGCTTTCTTTAATAAAACACTGTTATTGTTTGGGTGAATTCCAAGGAAGTGAGTTATTAACCAGCCGACTTTCATTTTTCCGAGGTTCTATTGTATTTTCCAGCAATTAATGATTTGAGGGAGAATCGTAAAAATTAAAATAAAATGTTTTCTTATTAATTTACTTTTAATTTTAAGTATGAATTATTATTGCATATAGATTAAGTATGAATTATTATTGCATATAGATTTATAGGTTTTAGTTTCAATAATTGATAGGAAGAGCGTTACTAGCTAAAATCAATTCCATTATTTTATTAAATATAGATTGGTCCACAGGAAGCTCGAAGGGTCATCCCCGCCCACAACTCTTTTGACAGAGAACACTGATGCATGGGATTTGGGCGAAGTTGTCAGGCTGGAGATGTTTTCTTGAATATGACCACTTCGTTCAAACCAATTATTGTGGCAAACCCCGGCAGGGACTACCGACTTCATGCAGCGCTTGTTTTATAATTTACTAACAACAACTGCCCACAACCACCCATAGCAATTTTCATGATCATTCTATAATTTACTACCAACAACACTAACAACTTTTATAATTATTTTATAATTTACTAACAACAACAGCCACAACTACCCATACCAATTTTTATGATCATTCTATAATTTACTACCAAAATAATGAAAAACACATTCGTCCACCCAAATCCATTAAATATAGATATTCTTAGTAAACACAAAATTATTAAAAACAGATAAAACACGGTATTGATAATTTAAAAAATTCGTATTGACAATTCATACACTTAACTTTCTGGAAATGAAGAATGGGCGGCTCCCCTTGAATTGTTGGGCCAACAAAGTTCTCACATACTGTAAAGTTCCATATACACGTTCTTAACAAAATAAGAATTAAGCATTTCACTCGGTGATTGAGCATGGGAATACATTTCTGACATATCAGAAGTTTAATTGTACACAATTGATTGGGAAGATAAAAGTGATAACACACCGAAATCAGAAGAAAATTACAGCAACATGAGCTCAAGCGAGAAATATCTCTCCTCCTGTGAGAGGAAAACGTTCTCATACTTATTTACACAAGTTTGTCTCAGTTTAATATTTTCAGTCAAGTTATATCTATTTCAAATTTATACCTGATCTTAGACAGCATTGTTCGAAACGTAGAGAGCCATTTTAGCAGAAAGATGCAGCCACAGGAAAAGTAAACTACATACTACTTTATCATTGAATGTTAGGAAGGTTGCCATTCATCAATTGACCAATTCTCTCGTGTAGGCCAGCGCTATCAAAATGGCGAAAAGATGAGAGCTGCAGGGTTAAAATAGAAATGTTAATGCACTTGAGAAAAAAAAATTCCAGATAAGCATGGCAGCTTCAAGATTATCATACAGTAAGAGAATACCTTCGAGTGAATGCTATAAAAGCTCCTATCATTTATGGTAGAGACCGTAGAACTCACAACGTGGACTCCGGCTTCTTCTAACAGCACTAGAAGACTAGAGAAGTCAATCTGATTCTTGAAAGTATTTACAATAACTTGAATACCGGGACCGAATTCACTAACCCTTATTGTCTGAAACTTGTCCTGTACATTGGAGACTAGAGCCTTGGAAGCTTGGAAATTTCCATAAACACAGGAGCTGTTGGAAAATGGTTTAACAGTACCCGAGAGTTTTATAAGATCTCTTTTCTCTCTGAGATCTATTACCTTATCTTGTAAATAGCGAATGTATTGAACGGCTTCCAGCAGTTTGTCCGCTAAAGTGCTTTTTGTCTACAAAAAGAACACACAGAAGTAAAACTAGTTCTCCTTTTTTCTTTTTCCAGTCAAGAACTTTATTGATATGTTTCATCTACAAAAATGGTAAATACAAATAAAACCATTGCCCCTTTTGTTTTGGTTTCTATACTTTTATGGATATGGCATAGATATAGAAAACCTAACCTTGCGGTACTCGTCGGGGAGCAGCGATATCAGTGTTGAACAAAGCCCTTTCATTTTATTCCGCCTCTGCCTTTCCACGACTTTCTGAAAATGATCATTCCCAATAGATTCCCTATTGGCCTCATGATCATGACTTCCTCCGGTTGCTTTGGTTTTTTTCCTTCGATGGCTCCGCGTCGGTGGGAAAAGAGGGTTCGTGGAACTCACCAAAGAATATACCGGCGAACTGCAGATTAGGGTTTGAGCTGGGTCGCTGATGTTGGCCGCGAATTTCTGCCAACACTGCCTGTCCGCCGCTGAAGTATCATCCTCAGCAGTTTGATCAAACTGCACCGCCGGCGCTAGAGAAGCTGTTCCGAGCAGGCCGTAATCATGTGGCCTTTTGGTGGAAAGGCCGTCAAATATTACCGCTGCGGGGCGATCATCAATACAAGTTCCGGGCAGCAAAACTTTCATTGGTTCAGTTGGTGCTTGGATCTGAATACCCTCATTTGTATCAATATCACCATGATAATGAGGCAGAGGCGCTGCTACCTGAGAATACGAAGAGGAACGCGGATCGTATGAATATTTATAACAGGTCCTCAGCAAATCCTCCATGCTTAACTCTCCGCCCCTCCGCGGCTGATTAATAAAGATTAGTGGGGACCGATAAAAAAATGGAAAATCAGAATCTTCAACTCTCTAATCCAGGCGGGTGCCTTTCTCGCATGGCCGGTAACAGGTGTAAGGTTTACCAGTGACCGGTAAGCCACAAAAGGAACAGGCTACACAATGTGTTCAAAGCTGAGCCGAAAAAGCAATAGCGTCCATGCACATGTGTTTTAACCTTCACAAAATTTTAAATTTCCTCTGACCGTATTATTTTCTACCAAGTGTAATGTCGTCCACTCACAAGAGTCATTGTCATTGGTAAAGCAGGTTATGCCTCCGCGCCAGTTAAAATTTTTACTTTTAGAAATTATCTTTTAGAAATTATAAAATTCAAAGTAGGAAGGTGGGAACAGGTTATATCACATTAATATTTTTAAATTTATAAGATTCCATTTAAGGTAAAGTGAGCATCGACTGTTGCTTTCAATGTTGATATGTATACATATTCAATGTGTAAAACAGTTAGAAATGCATTATTTAATTTATAGTCAAAGAATTTGATGAAAACATCTTTTGTGTTTAGGTGTTAGAGCAATCAGTGCGCGGTAAGATTAATAACATACACAGTAAATAAATCATACACAAAAGATTAACGTGGTTCACCCAACCAATCTGGGCTACGTCCACCAAATAACATACACAGTAAATAAATCATACACAAAAGATTAACGTGGTTCACCCAACCAATCTGGGCTACGTCCACCAAACATAGGCATCGACAATCTTTATTATCAAACACGAGATTACAAGATAATCATTTTCCTCACAAACTCTCACACTTCCAATATCCGTACGGGCATATATTTTATAGCCAAGAGAACCTAACTGACTCATAAATCCTCTCACAACAAATATAGGATACATTAACTCTTTCCCAACTAACTGGAGCTAATATAGCAACAAATCCTATTGTTGTCATAGATTAGAGATTTTTGCCTAATTTATGAAACAGAAAATCTCAACAATCTCCACCTTGACAACAATTAGCCTGATACCGTGTTCGTTTATTATTTTTATCTTTTCTGCAAGCCAAGAAAAGCCAAACACCAACGTAGCTTCTCTAACAAAACTGGTTTCGTGAACATGTCTTCACAATTCTCTTTTGTATGCACTTTTTCAAGAGACTCCCCTTTCAGTGATAACCTGTCTTACAAAATGGTACTTGATCGGTATATGCTTTGATTTACTATG
>APFE031147602.1:46399-60574 GCA_000404065.3 Pinus taeda | reverse complement strand
AAAAAAAAAAAAAAAAATCTACAGGAAAGGAGTGGGATCCTTTGCCTACTGTTTCTATGTCTTTTTAGTTAAAATTAGGAAATAGATAAGGAATAAAACATGCCATCTTTTCTAGATAGTCTTAGAATAAGGCATGCTAGATTAGTTGTTATAAAAAACAAAGAAAAGCTCTAAACTACTATGTATTGCTACTTTTCTATATGTGACTGCTTTTGTAATAAGGCAGCTATGGATGAAAAAGGAAAAAGATGTTAAACTTGGCCGCCAAGGAGGGAATATTCTCTCTCACGTAGGACTCCAGAATTAGAAACCCATTGTGTGCATGAACAGTAGGAGAATGGATTCAATTGGCAACTCTTCAATGAAAAAAAAAACAGTGCCTGGAATTATGAAGAGGGCACGTATCTGTGGAGGGCAGAATATATTTGGCTATGTAATGACTGTGTGTGATTTTTCTGGACAGCTCATATATAAAATTGTTTTGGTATTGTTAATCGACAGGATTGTATGTGCGTATTAAAAGTGCTGTGTGTGCGCTATTTCCAGAGAAATGTGTTGTATGCCTGTGGTAATTTATAAAGACTGTGCGTTCAGAACGATAGATCGGTAGAAGTATGTGGTTTTTGTATGGACAACAGAACTGTCGCTGTGGATTTGTATTGAGAACACCGTGGCATTGAATCGTGAAAAAAAACCTGTGAATAGTGTATGGAGAGCGCACTGTGAACACGTTACAGGTTGTGTATTGTTATAATATTACATGTTGAAATTTATGGTGTGCGTTTAAACTGCTGTGCGCACAATTGTATATACGTTATTGCTATTGTTAAGGAATGTGTGTGGGTGCGCATTCCTATTTACTATGTGCGGTATGTTCATATATTGCTAACAGTTGGGTATAGGTTTTCTATCCTTGCTTGTGCGCTACCTTATATTGCCATTAGTTTGGTTGTTGTGCGCATGTTCTGCACTGAGATCCATCATACCTAATCGCAGTTATAACATGAGCTGTATAGCCGATCCTCTATTTTTCATACATAGTTTTGTATGAAAAGGCATCTAATCCCATCCTGAATTGAAGGCATTGTAGATTTTACACCAAAAAGAAGTTGGATTAATGACAGATGATTTCAGGGCTTTGACAAGGGAAAGAGAAGAAGAAGACATAGACGATATTTCAAACAAACTAGGTAGACTATCATTAGAGCCGGCAAGCAGTCCATCACCCATCAAGTCAACAAAACATCATCTTCAAGCAACTTACTTGACTTGAAAGCAAAACATATGCATGTACACAACTTGACGATTCTTTGAATAAACAACAAAAATTTAACATCTCATGTAATAACATGTCAACAACTCCCTTTCATCTTTGGAGATAAAATCAACTCTTCCAAGTCGATATGACATACATGTGACAAAAATCGACACAAGTTGACATTGATGCATGTATCCAAACATAATGAAAATTCTCAAGTTGTTAATCATACATGTTAACAAATAAATCGACCAATACAAGTCAATCACGCATGCATGTTGCTAATTTCATTGTTCACACACACACAAACTCTTATGTATATGTACAAGTATTCAATTCTCCCTCAAGTACAAACACAAGTACAATAAGCCCAAAAACATGTATGGGTACATAAGAGTTGAATTCACAAATTTGTGCAAATGAAGTGAGTAACATACCCAACTTTCACACACCTTCATGGCAAAAATATGCAACAACAAGAATTCTTTCAAAAGAAATGCATTCACATACAAAATTGTAACCACAAATTGCCTTCTTTTCTGCATTTAAGTGAGTCAAACAAAACTCCACTTTCAACATCTTGCATCATACAAGTTGCAGCATACTTTCAATAGAAAATTAATGCATTCATAAGGAAAATAAATGCATTTTTAAGGCAAAGAATTGCATCTATCGACAAAATAAATGCAAGCCTTAATTGGATAACAAATCAAACCACCTCTTACCAAACCATTTCAATAGCGATTATTTCAGCTGCACATCATCTTGTGAATCATCTTGACCCACATCAATTATGGAATCCTCTTTTTCATTCTTGCCATAGTCTCTCTCTACCTTCTTCAAATGTCGTGGATGAGTTGTTGGATACAAAGTTTAATAGTTGCCTAGAATATGACCTTGCTTATGGCAATGAGTGCAAAACAATTGCATCTTCTTTGCAACATGGTTTCGATTATCCAATAGATCTCTTGTTTTTTTTTTCTTTTGCTTTGAATTTTTCCTGTATGTGGCCATTTTCTTCCAACATCTTGAAACATTATGGTTATTCAAACCACAAAAATTACATGTAAATTCTCTCCATTTATTATGTGAAGATTTGCCATGTTTATCATAATCAAAAGAAACTTGATTAAAGGTAGATTTACACCTTGCACATTCCCCTTTTCTGCTTCTTGAGAAGGTAAATTTGATGAGGTAGTGGCTCTCTTCAGAATACCAACAATTGTTTCAATGACCTTAGATATTTCATCATCCTCTTGTTTTCCATTTCTACTAGTTGCTTTCTTATGAGCATCTTCTTGCAAAGTGGGTATAAAAATTTTGCATTCCTCATGAACACAAAATTCACAAGCTTGAGGGTATGAACATGTAAAGAAATTCCCTCTTGGAATAATTTCATGTACCTCCTTGGATTTGGAGCATTCTCCATCATGTTTTCCATAACCAAGACCCAAATACCTAGGCCTTTCCTCAACAACAATTGGCTCAACTATGCCTCACCCTTTACTTTCATAGCCCATCTTCATCAATAATTTGAACCCTATTCCTCTAGTCCACCTTTCAAAAGAAGAAAAGCATTCATTTTTAGAGGAAATTGAAAAAAAACTTGAATTTCATACCTCATGTTCATGCACATACTTGGCTAGGGTGTCCTTGGCATCATGGACTAAAATCTCCATCTCATGCATCTTTTCAAGAATCTCTTACTTCTCCTCCTTCATGGCCATCAAATCCTCTTAAAGTATAGTGTTCTCCTTCATATCTTCAATCATCTCTTGCACCATATCTCTCATGATGGAAAACTCCTGCAAAATCTCTTCATCAAAGAATCTTGCTAAGGAAGAGAAATTAAAGACATCACTTGTTGAAGAATCCATCACATAAACTTTCACACTGTTAATTCTTCTTGAAAAAATCTCAAGCAATCCATAAAATAAACCTTTGCTATGATACCAACTTGGTTTGTAGCTAAATGTTAGCTTGGTTGTGCTAATTTCATTCAAATATTTAAAAACACATGCTTTTCTATTACTTCATGTGCAGTGTTCTCTTATGTTGTTTGTGATTGGAAACAAGTAAATTTTATGTCATGTTTTATGTGAAATCATGAACATAATAGCATGAAAGTAAGTATTGAAAAACAATAAGAAAATGAACAACAAACCATCAAGAAAAACACTCAACATAGTGTTTTGATAAAATAGTTCACCCCTCTGGGGCTACATCTCCTTGGTCCAGCTTCCATGGCTTAGGCCTCTGTATTTTCTCAAAATGGAAAAGGTTATAGTTTACAATGCTCTACGGCTCCTGAAACCTACTCCAATGGACTTAGAGCATGCAAAAGCCTATAAGATGACTTTCCAAACTCTACAAATGGACCACAACTATTCTGGGCATGAACTCCTCCCTCGTGGCCCTTGGCCACATAAAACTTCAATGTGAAAAATAACATATCGAAGTGCTCCATAGCCTCTGAAACATGTTCCAATGAGTTCAAAATGTCGAAACAATCTAGGAATTACTATTCATTTCCAAAAATTGGAAAAAATTGCTCTAGTTATGACTCAAACAATTTTTCCCTAAAAATCTCTTTCAAATCTGGAGAAACTCCAATTAGCGCCACTAATTTTGGAGCAGTTTCGAATTTGGTGAAAGTGCCAGAACTACCACCGAATTAAACTTAGGGTTAACTACAGATTAATTGGAGATAATTAGTGGTAATCCAATTAGTTAAGTGCTAATCCAAAGGTAACACAAACACCACATGGTTTTCCTACTGACCATTGGAGCTAACTACTTTGAGTGGACACATGTCGCATGATGGCATTAAATGTTAACTATCATGGTTTGGAGTTGCCGGTGTAAACATTAACTGTAACCCATTCCCCGGAGTGTTCACATGTCTTGTTGTAATCATCTCAGTTGTGGTTTATGTTATAGCCTCCAAAGGGTTCGATAATCATTTGATGTAATGGTGGGCATGTTCACATGGGGAGGGTTGGCTTGTGGGTTGGCCCTCCCCTAACCGCCAACCTTAAATTTAACATATGTTAAGAATATGTGAAACCCTTTACGATTAAGAAAAAAACAGTTAGCAAAGTTGGTTGAAGGCTTTGGATTGTAGAGGAGAGGTCATGGGGTCGAACCCTGACACCTCCACAAAAATTTATCATACCATTGTAGGGGCACATGGTGGCCTCTAGGCTTGCCACATTTTACCTTCTGATTGGACCAACACAACCACTACTACCCAATGATGTGCTGCCACATGTCAACATATGACTCGTCCACTTGTACAGGAATATTTCAATGGAAATTTCTAGAGAATATTCTAAAGAATATTCCATGGAATATTCCAAGTAATATTCTCCTTTTTGACTAGGCTATACGAATGCCCAGTCAGCCTCTTTTCTTTTTTAAAAACTTTCCCCCTTTGGTGAAATGGTTAGCGGGCTCTAACTTCCTCATACGAGCTCTGTTTTGGATGAAATGAGTTTTGTGGGGATTGTATCACCGAGACAGACATGATTGTTTAACTTTCTAGTGATTCCGAGCACTTTCATTTTTGAGCTATTTCTTACCCCTAATCCAGATTCCGATCAATGCCTGTCATGGTTACTAGGGACCTAGTCAAGGTCTTATTCAAGTAATTACATTTGTACTGTCATTTCCTTGTTATCTTACCATTCTGAAGGTGTCAGGCAGTGACTTGGGCTCTAGGCTAGAAAAAGTGGTTCAAATCCCTGGGACGCTAACACAACACTAAGCAAAATATTCCCTGGATGCTAGCGTGCCTTTTAATGAGAGCATCCAGAGCCTCCTAGATGCTAACATGCTTATGGAATGGGAGCGTATAGGGATCAAGTGGTCCAAAATGTCACTTGACCAAAATGTCAGTGGGACCCAAGGGTTGGTTAACAAAAAAGTTAGGATGGTTTGTAGGGGTCCTATTATTGATGTTGAAGGTTGGTATGGTGTCTTTCCTTCGCTTCCACTTCCTTAATGTGACTTAGGAGGTCGAATCATATCATAGTAACTTGTCAAATGTTTACCTCGGTTGGTTGGTTACATTGGTAGATGTGGGAGGAGGGTGTTACAGAAATGAAAATACATATGGGCCAACAATATTGTAATATGCACCATGTCATCCTACAATTGGAATCTGAGTGTTTTGCAAGATTTCATTTTCCATCCTCAATTAATAGTAGAGGCGACATTAGCAAACTCAATTTATTCTAAGCCAAGTTATAATTGGTTTGTCTCAATGATGGCATATTATATTTTCTACCAGTAATAGTCTTGTTAGGATAAGCCTGCAAAAACAAGTATGAAGATTTATCTTCAATCATTTTGAAAAATGAAAAATTTGTATTCTTAATTATGCCAACATTAACATGTTAGTAAATTTTAGGAGTATTTGTAGAATGCTTTGTCACAAAATAGAATTTGTTCATATGATGTTTCTAACTGAGTTGATATAAGATAAAAGTTCAAAGTTCAAATTATTATTCCTACAACATATATCATACAGGAGCAAATATTTTAAAAATGTATTACCTGATGCAAAAGTCTAGACATAAATTTCACTCGAATAACAACCAAGATGAGTGACATATCCTAACTTTACAAAATCTCAATGATAACACTAAAAGGATAAAGTTATTGTTGTTATGCATGAAATTGATGTTGGGAATATGATTTAATATTACAACGTCAGAGAATCCAAAGATTTCTTGCATGAAACAAAATATTTCAATGTTATCTCGAAAGAATTCCAGAAAACAAACCACAAACTAGATTCTTCATCTGGATTATTTTCTCATTCTTGGGTTTGATAATCATTTTGAAGCACCAATTATACATAAAATAAATTAAATATTTCCTACATGAAACATAATATTTTAAATTTATCCTGAAGCAATCCCAATAAAGAGACCAGAATTTGAATTCCTCATCTGGACTAAGTTCTCATTTTTGGGTTTGATAATCATATGGATGTACCAATCATTTATAAACTAAATTAAAGAATAATCGTGACATAACATATAGTCTACTTTCAAAAGGCAACAATTCTGAACATAAAATCAAACTCATACAGGGGATTGACTAAAATGAGCAACGAGATATAGATATACTAGTATTAAACGTAAATGTAGAGTCTATAATTCTTCCATAAAAGAAAACAATTACTATTTTTTCTATTACAGAGGAAATATTTACAATTTATCATAACAAATCTCTTTTCATTTCCATGTTAATTATATTTCTGATCAATCCTTGGGTAGTTGAATTAGCGATGGGCATGATATGAAGTCTTGTGGAAAGGAAATGGTTCAATATTCAAGTCCCTCGATTTTATGATATAGAATGTGTGTGAGAAAATAGAAACAAAATAGTATTCTCTTCATATGTTTAACACAAAGACCTTAGAAAATTTCTAGTGATATTATATACTGTATATAGTAATTTACGAGTCATCTTTGGACACTGATATTATTTATTGGTCATCTAATATAGTATTATTAAATTTGAATTTTATTATTAAAAAAAATCATCTCTCATCCCTAGACCAAAAAATGTATTTCAAAATACATATTTAACTACAGATAAAACCAAGAAATTTACCCAATGGCCAACATCCCTTGAATATCTTATCGTCGGGAGCACAAAAGACATAATGAAGCACCACTATAAGCTGAACCACACCAAGGCTAGATCCAAGCTGACCACTAGTTCTTGAAATCTCAATAATTATGTCAAAACAAAGTTCATTTGAAATTTGTTTTAGCTCCCACACATCATGAGTCAAGAACCGAACATAACTAAATTTTAACTTCAAATTTTATGTCTACTGAATCATCAAACAAACCTCCTTTCAAATAGAATGTAAAGAAAGAGTTATGCAAGCATCCATAATCTAACAAGGTAAGGAAGATGATGAATGGTAGTAATCATATATTGATACAATAAGGATAGAAGCAACAAATATTAAGAAAAAGGAAAATATAAAATACAAATGGATAGTAGCTAATTGATTAGCACTAGACCGAAGTTCCCTTTGGTTAAAAAAACCCTGTAAGGTTGCACTACAAGAAAATGAGAAACAAAACATGTTGGTAGCATCATCAGATATTGAGTATTTCTTTGTAGTTTCTAAATAATCTCTAAACAGAACAATATTCCTCTTCATGTATTTTTTTAAATCCCCATCAAAAGGGGTTTTCAAATTGAGGATATTGCAATAGAGCGTTTTTTGATGGTGAGGTTGACAACCTATTACTTATGCCATCAATGAGGGTTCCCATCTATGGGAGGCCTCCCTAATACCCAAGCCAGGTGTGAGTCATGGGGGGTTCTGGTGGGATAGTTGTCCTCTCTTTTGTTGTATCTTAGCAGAAATATGTTTAACCCTTTCTAGGTAAATGACACTTTGTAAGTATACAAGAACACAAAAGCATGTAACAATGAAGAATCCCTTATAAAAAAGGAGAAAGAAATATAAGAAACCCTAAGAGTTCAAGAGTATACATGCTACTTCAGCAAACATGAATAATCAAAACTGTAACCTCTACCCAAGTAGAGAGATTCTCCATATGAATCGAATAATTGATTGTGTTTGGGAGAAATGAGGGCATATGGAGTCAAAGTGTTAGCCTGAGGGAATTGTTTGCTACTTTTTAACATTTGAGCTATTTGATAATGGGAATTCACATATATGTTACACATTATAATTGAATTGTGAATACATGAAGCTCAACAACATAGGGTATTGAAAATATTTCCAACCATTAGTATGATCATATTATGTCTGCAATCATCACCTATAGTACAACTTTCTTCTTATGTTCTAATATCTATATAGAAGCATCTAAACTGAGATTGTGGGTGCATTCAATTTAAAATAGATGCTATCACAAAAGATATCAAGCCATCTAGATTGAAGTTGCTGGTGCATCAAATTTAAAATAGATCCTAGCATAAAAGTTGTGAGTTTAGAATAGTTACTCTTACAAATGAAGAAATCTAGTGTGTTGGAGCAAAAGTTGTAAGGAGTACAGGTGATAGATTAACATTTATTCTTATTAACTCCAATACTATTGAGATTTTTTGAAATTTAAACAAAAAAAATACAACTACAAACTTCTCACTATTTTTTATCTATGCTAGTTTTTTATATATTTACTAGTAATTTTTTCTTTTTAACATGCTTGGCATTGATTTATATTCAATTTTCGATTTTGTGTGTTTACTTTACAGTCACATCTCATACACCACAACCTGCATGAACACACTTCTTCTCTCTCCAAAACTAAATTTATTGCACTCATCTAATTTCAATGCACCTTAATATTAGTGCACATATACATAGTCTAAATTGTTAGATCAATTGGTTGTACCATTTACCCAAGGCATGTTGCTAATTGGGAGCTCTTGAATCATGGGTGAAATTAAATAAAGTTGTAACTACCAATGGCCATTGGGGGTGGTGGTTTAACCATTCTTCCTATCAATGCTCTAGGGATGAGAAAGGGATACTATGAAACTTTTCTTTGGGCAAATAAAATTTCACATACAAACGACATTTACATTACTTAGAACACAAAAATATTTGATGAATACTACTTTACCACGTAGGATGTACATTAGATTTCCCCACTCCTACTAGAATTGTGAATGAACCTCACTTTCTCATGATGCAATACAGATTTATATTCTTGAATAACCATTCAAAAACCTAGGAATATAGTATTAGAATCCCATTTCCATTCAAGGTTATAAATTATGATTTATTTTCTAGGTATCTTTTCTAGATTTCTAGAGTATAAGAGGAAACAATATAACTTCAAATTTATCCATTTTATTCATTGAATAAATTCTACCTCAATGTGGGTTAAGCTTTGATGCCTGGCCTTATTCTTCAAGAAAAATGCATATGACAATTAAAGAACGATAATTGCACCAAAAGAGGTGAGGCACATTCTACAGTATGGGTGGTGGTAAGCCATAAACTCCAAGTTACATGAGAGAGAGATCTATGTGTATAATGAAACATTGAATCTTGTAGGTGTGTTACATACATCGAATTATGAGCACTTTGAAATAGATCTAATTCTACATATGATGTTTCCCTTAATGTGCTTTGTAAAAGAAAGCACCTTGCAGAAAACCCTTCAAGAACTTTCCCATGATCTAGTAAATGGTAAACATGGTGAATTGTTAACCTTGATTGCAAACCCAAAATTCCATGTGTAAATATATTATCAAGTTCAATCCCTTCCAGTCTTTCTTCCTTGCATGTAATAGAGCCCCAATGCCAACTGTATAGGCCTCGCCACACTACACATAGTAAAACCCCAATGTCTTGTTCAAAATTAATTTCCAAGCTGAAATCCTCCCACCCTCTTGTAGTGTATGGAGTAGAACCTTAATGCCAAGTGCAGAATATGATCTCAAGTTAAATCCTTATCACCTTGTCATCGTGTCTAGAATAGAACCTTAATGTCAAATGCATAATATGTTATCAAGTTCAATCCTTCTCACCTTGTCACAGTGTCGAGAGTTGAACCCAATGACATGTTTGCCAAGTTCAATCCCTCTAGCCTCGATGCATAGAGTAGAAACTAATTACCAATTATGGAATATGTTCTTAGGTTAAGTTCCTCCCACCTTGTTTCATTTCATGGAATAAAACCCCAACAACATGTGCATAATATGTTATTAAGTTCAATTCCTCATGTATATTTATGGAGAAAATTATAACAGTAATGCTCAGCGTAAATTCCATTGTCAAGTTTAATGCTACCCACCTTTTTGTTGTGCACGAAGTAGGACCCCAATTCCAAGTACAAAATTTGTTATCAAGTTCAGCCCTCATGGAATCGTTCTGTGTTCACTCACACTGACCCTAATCCAAGGCCAAGACTTGATCTTGAGTTCAATCTCTATGGATTTTGTGTCCCAACGCTTAATGAAAACCCCAATGCCAATTGTCAGAGGTTTTCTTGAGTCCGTAATGTATATTGTAGTAGGAATTCGTCTCAGAGTTATAATGAGATAGGCCATAATTGTATCTTTGTTTCATAGTTGAACTATGTTATGTGCAACTTTGGTACTGGGTGCCTTTGTAGTGCTCTCATCATTTCATTTCATGTTGCAAGAAGATATTGATATATATTCTCATTATTTTCAAATATATGGATGATTTATATGAATCAGATAATTGATCATGTCTAGTGTAGAAATTTTGAATAATTTAACACATATTCAACAGAGATTATCCTGATCATGTACTATTGTGGAAAACATACACAATACATAAGCTCCTCTACGTTGATCATCAATATAGCACCATCAATAACAATAAACCATCAAGAGCATTCACACATTAACACAGTATGTATCCCGGGGAAAGCATCTCGCTAAAAACCCCAACTATCTGTATATTAATGATTTAGTCATGTAACATTACACAGCACAATACTTATCACAAGCAATCCAATACCAGCTCCACCTGTTACACACAATACAGCTCAGATCTGAATCAATCACTGGCTCAGATCTCTTCCGCTACTTGCCTGCCTCCGTTGCTCAATACCTGCACAAGAACCGGTGATGATTCCAAGGCAGCCACGTCTTTCCTTGGCTAAATCACGTGAGAACAAGCTACAATGTGGGCAAACTCATTGGAATACTCAATCCCCTGATTTGTGCAAGATCTGGTGCACAACTATAGTCACAACTGATAGCAATCTGATTCTCTAACACCTGTCCCTGCTGAACTGAATATGCACTGACATGCAACTGAGTTAACTGATGTATTCATTAGTTGTATTATGAGTTAATAACTTGTGAATTAATTAATAACTAATTCACCCAACTCATCTCTAGTCTATTCGCCAGTTAGACTAAATACAACCAGTTTAACAAAGCTAAACTGAACACGACTCCATCAACTGCACCTCCAGTCCACTAAACTCAACTCACTTGAGTTCTAACTGAAGTCATGCATGCAAATATTCAACTAACCCATAAGAACCACGTATTTCCTTCATGCAATTGCATGTGCCACTTCCGTAGCTCGAACTGAAGTGCTCCAAGAGAATAAGACAAATTTTATAGTCCAAATATTATTGTGAGATAATAATATTTGACTTTTCTATTTTTGACAGCCAGTCTAAAAATAGACTTGATCACTCACACTGTGATCACTCACACTTTCATCAAAAATAGAAATCCATCTATTTTTCCAACTTGATCAATCATCCATAAACAGCAACCTGCAATCCATAGACATGATCCATATGTCTAAAAATAGACATAGTCTAAAAATAGACTTGCGCCAAAAATAGCCTGCGGGCCCACTTAGTGAAGGCGACTCTTTTCACTAAGCTCCATCATCTTGTTACAATCTCAACAGATTTAGCTGTTTCACCCTCAACAATGTCCGCTTTGGAAGTGCTGTAATCATGTCCAGCACAGCGCAAATTACTTTTGTCGGCTATAGGAGCTGTTGATGCTCAGGACCCGAACCTTATAATCTTCGATCTAGAAAATAGTGCACCGCGTCTACCTCATCAAATGGCTTTCCAGATTCCAATGATAGTCAAAAATAGACCTGTTCGTAAGACTGTGATTGACGAGGGAGCTTCCACATGCATTATGTCGATACAGTGTTGGAGATCGCTTGGTTCTCCTTCACTAAATCAATCCTCGACGATTCTTAAGGCCTTTGATGGCCGTGTGTTTCATCCTTTCGGCATTTTACAGGATCTACCTATAGGGGTTGAAGGAAAAATCGTTAATCTAGATGTGGAGGTGGTTGATGCCCCTCTAGATTACAACCTTCTCTTAGGTCGTAGTTGGTCTTATGCTATGAAAAATGTTGTCTCATCGGTCTTTCGGCTTATAAAGTTCCCTCACAATGGAAAGATCGTAACTATAGACCAGTTGTCATACTTTTCATCCGACCCAGCCTCTGCTAAGAGCATTCAGCATGTTGGCAAAACGACGATCCCTTATAAGGATGTTGGTGTAGGGTTAGTTAAATATTCCGGTTTACTGAGCACTTTTCCTTTCCCTCCTATCAACGCATCGTCTTCTACTGCAACCATTCATATGATTTCATCAGGAACCATTGTTAATGATGATCCTTGGATCATACCTTCTAAAACTGAGATAGACTCATTTGGTACTCTTACGCCTTTGAGTCCGTATGAATTTGCATATCAGACCGTGCAGTCGTTTTCCGACCCGACATCAACCCAAATCGACTTAATGAACGAAGTCCATGAAGAGTCATTTTCAACATCAAACTCGGAATTAAGAACGTTTTCTGAACTTGTTCAATCAGATGAGCAAACTCGTGAAATCCTATGTGTCGATGAGTTACCATGGGAAGATCTACATCACAGATCTTTGTTTTTACCTGAGAGCGATCGTTTTGAAAACGATTTTTCATCAATCTTTACAACTGAATATGTTAAGGATGCTCAGAATCCAATGAAAAATCCTGATTCTGAGTTAAACTTGGGAAATATTTCTCGAACTATTCCCCTTGACATTTCAGTGAAGCCCAGAATTGTTGAAAACATTCATATAGGTGCCTCTTGTACGGACGATGAAATTAAAACATACAAGGCCCTATTTCAAGAATTTGACGATGTGTTTGCCTGGTCCTATGAGGAAATGCCAGGAATTGACCCAGCGATCGTAGTTCATGAAATTAAAACCTACCCGGACGCTAAACCCGTTTGGCAATGTCTGCATCAGATTCACTAATGAAAAGCTGCTGCAATTAAAGCAGAAGTTGAAAAACTCTTGAAAGCAGGTTTCATTTATCTGATCCTGTTAACGGATTGGGTATCGAATATTGTTCCCATGAATAAAAAGTAATGGACAATAAGAATATGTATCAACTATAGGGACATTAATCGAGCATCCCCAAAGCACAATTACCCTACTCCCTATATCGATCAAATTATTGATGATTGTGCTGGCAGTGAAATTTTCTCCTTTATGGATGGCTTTTCTGGATACAATAAAATCAATATTCTGCCTGCCGATCAACCAAAAATGACATTCATTTGTCCATGGGGGACATTTGCTTATTGCAAATTACCTTTTGGCCTGAAGAATGCCAGCGCAACTTTTCAACGGGCCATGTCTTACGCTTTTCATGATATAAAACACATTGTGCAACCCTATCTCGATGACTTGCCTGCTCATTCCTTACATTGAGTTGATCATCTCGTCCATTTACGAGCAATCTTCATGAGGTGTAGGAATTATCGCATTTCGTTGAATCCCCACAAGTGTGTGTTTTGCATTGAAACGGGTCGATTGCTGGGATTTATTGTTTCGAAAGCCAGCATTCGCGTCGATCCTTCGAAGGTCGAAGTTATCATCAAATTGCCTCCTCCTTCGAGTCTTCACCAACTCCAAAGTTTGCAAGGGAAAGCAAACTTTTTACATCGATTTATCCCTAACTACGCTGAGATCACCAAGGGTTTTACCCGGTTGTTGAAACAAAATACTTCATTCTTTTGGGATGAGATAGCTGAGAAATCTTTCGATGCGTTAAAACATGCATTGACCCATGCACCGCTGTTGCATCCTCCCAACTACAACCAGGACTACTTCTTGTATCTCGACGCTTCCTATTCCACCATTGGAATGGTGCTAGTTCAGGAAGATGAATTCGGTACGAAACATGTGATATATTACCTTAGTCGAACGTTAAATCCAACTGAGCTAAAATACTCACATGTGGAGAAATTGGCATTGGGAACTGTTCAAGCTATCCAACGTTTTCGTCATTACATTTTATTACGCAAAACTATGGTTATTTCTGATTGCAACCCTATGATCTATATTTTGACCAAGCAGTTGCTGGGGGGCAAGTACTCCAAATGGATTGT
>APFE031147602.1:7098-44415 GCA_000404065.3 Pinus taeda | reverse complement strand
ACGCCATTAGAAATCCAGTTTTATTAAGATTATTTTTGAGAGTGCGTCTCTTGGAACGTGAATTTGACTATATTGAATATCAGCAGAAAGGTCCTATAAATAACTTTTATCGATCTAAGAATTTATTTGGGGTCTTCCATAGAAAAAAGTACGTATAGAGGGAGAAATTGTAAAACTAATTTCAAAAACCCCAACTGCCTTACCACATTCAATGAATGAAAGGCCCAAATATCTAGCTTCTCAGAAATTTGTTGCAGTGTGATCTACCAATGATAGTTCTATAATGAGATTTCAAGTAATGGTTCTCCTAGATATTTGGTAAGCAGAGAACTAGTATAAAACCCCAGTAGTCAGGCTAGGTGTTTTTGTACAGGTAAGTTAAGAAATAGATATGGGTTTTTCCAACATTAATGGAGGTACCTGATGCTTCCATAGAGTCATTTTTGTTTTAGAGAATTAGATTCTCAAGTCATCGGTACAAAAAATATAATGATGTCATCAACAAATTTTTGATGTGTGATTGGAATATCATCCCTATATAGGCATAAACCTTTATTTTACCTTGACCTACGACTACTTTAAGGGCCATTTTAAGACCTTCTGCTACTAGGATAAATAGAAACTGTAATATAAGATCTCCCCAGTGGATCCCCCTTGAGCAGTTGGAGTAAGTAAGTGATCCATTTAGTAGGATTGATAAGAATAGGGTTGAGATTAAGGATCCAATATACACAATCCAATCGTTAGAGAAGCCAAATGCATGAAGAACATAGATTAAATAGTCCCAACTTAGACTACCATAAACCTTTGCCAGCCCCAGCTTGATCATCATCCCTTCCCTTCTATTTTTTAAGAGAGTGTATTGTTTCATGAGCTACTAGGATACCATCCAATATTTGCTCGCCTTCTACAAAGAACATTTTTTCAAGCAATATAATATGACCAAATAATGGTTTTAGGTGATTGACTATGACCATAGAAATGGTTTTATATATAAAATTGCAAATGATAATCATAGAGAATCCACTGGCTACATTAACTTTATTTTATTTTGGGACCATGTTGAGGAGGGTAGAATTAAGATAGAGAAAGATTAATTGACATTGTTGGGATTCTTCCACCAATGAGGTAATTTCTAGGTCTGAAAAAATCCAATATGCTTAAAAGAAATTGGTAGTGAATCCATGTAATATAGTGTCCTTATTCTTAGGCATGGACATTATCACTCCTTCTACTTCGATATAAGTGATTTCCCTCATGAAGAAATAATTTTGGGTTGGTTGAATTAGGGACAATATGTTTGAGGAAGTTTTTCGGATGGGCCACTAATTGGCTTCCATTCATGGTTTTCAAAGAGAAAATTATGTTGTTGTACCAATGTTTGATCATTGTCTTATGAAATATTTGTTGTTTTTTCTCCCTTCTCTTTACCACCTTATTCTATAATTTTGTTTCCATAACACTTCTTCTTGCTTTCAGTGTTCTTATATCATCAAAGTAGCTATCCTTCCTCCTCGATCAAATATTATATTCAGCCCTCCATAATTATTTTCTCTTAGACTTATTTCATTTGGGATTCCAAAGCTTATTTTTCTAGGAATATATTTCCAAACTCAATCTTATTCCAATATTTTATTTTGGCTTTAAGGGCCTTTAATTGTAGCTAGAAGGTATGCATGTTGTTATGGCCAATGCTATTTATTTCATACCTCCACTCTTCAAAATTAATTAAGAAAGATGGGTCTTGTACCCATATAATATCAAAATGGAAGGGTTGATTACAAGTGGTAGCTTTAAGATCTAGTTCAAAACATATGGGCTAGTTTTATGAGCCCACACATGGAAATTTTGAAGCTTCCACAAAAATCTCCTTTTCTAGGAGAGTTGTAGATACTATTAAACTATCTAGTATACATGTTATTTGGTGCTTACCTCCTTGGAGATTATTCCAAGTAAAAGTACTATTTATGGTGTCTAGATCCATCATTAAGAGTTGATGAAAAAATTCTTAGAAATACTAATATTCCAAATCCAATCTTTGAAGAATGCCTTTTTTTATCCTTTAGGGATTTTATTAGAATAAAGTCTCCAGCTAATATCCAGAGCTCCTCCTCATGTATGGCTCTAGTAATTATTAGGTTTTTGAGAAAGCATGATATTTCCACAAGTAGATAGGTCTCATATACAATTGTAAAAAATCCAATATCCTTGGCTCTTACATATTGAAATATTCCTCAAATGATGTGGGGTATGGCTAACCAATGTCAAAAGGATACTTATTGGGGTTTCTATAAGATATCTAGTCCACATGTACTTCCTGCCACATGAAGAGTGATTAACTCGTAGCCTCTCTAACATTAGGGGAATTTTTAGTTATAAAATGGGCTTCCTAAGGAAAATAATAAAATAATAGTTAAAATAATAAAATAAGATTTATGAATTTTTAAGGAAAAATAAAGAAAACAATTTTTTTATTATTGCATTTTCAGCTTATCTCCTTATAGCTTTACTCAAATGTTGAGTGTAGACACCTATTAGATGTGGAATTCAATTACACATACAACGAGTACCCACTCTACATACTTTTGAGTCGGCACCGTTGAAAGAAATGAAAATACATGAAAATAGTGTGTTAAACATGGATAAGATAATTTCATGCATTTTCAATTTTTTTCAATGTGTGTCTACATAGAAGTACATAGAGTGGGTACTCTTGGGATGTGGAATTGATTTCCACATCCAACAAGTCTCTAAGCTTAACATTTGAGTAAACCTATAAGGATATAATATGAAAATACAATTAAAAAAAGTAGTTTCTTCTTTTCCCTCCAAAATATTCTCTCCTAGGGATGAATCATCATATTGAATCTTATTGGTTCTTTTAAAGTTAATTTTGTTAGTACAATTTTTGTTTTGAGGAACATTTTTTACCTCAAAATTCCCCTAATGAATTGGTGAGCTATTTCACTAACTCTATCAATGGATAACTTTATTTTCAATATTATGACAACTATCAAGCATTCCTTATAAATGTGTTCCTTAACAAAGCTCTTATTTCCTTTTTTGTCCCAAGAGATGAATTTCATTAGGAATAATATTTTGAGGAGGAAAACACCTTTGAAAATATTGTGACCTATCCTGTATTAACTAGATGATCACCTACTAATTTGATCGAGGCCTTATCAGTCCTTTGTTCACATATTTATCCTTCTTTGTGCTGCATATGTGGTTACTTCAAAGAGATAGTATGGACCCTCAATCCCCTTCTAGTTGATCTCGCTTCTTTTATAGAATCTTGAAACCAGTATTTTACTTTGAGATAGATTTGATAGTACTAGTGATTTTGGTGTTTTAGGATTGTACTTGGGTCCTTATTTTCCCATTCTTCAATATAATTCATCAATTTTTTTTTATTCTTGTCAAATGTCTTTGGTTATTCTTCTCGTTCAATAGTTGAAGCATCCAAAAATAGCTCGTCATCCTGGATTGTAGTTTCCTAAGGGCATTCCAAGGTTTTCCTTTTATGTGACCCTGACTATTATTTTATGCCCTCTCCTATTGGATCAAGGTTCATGATATCTTCTAAGGAAGAGTCATCTTCCTCTTGATTAGAGAGGACAAAAAAATTGTTTTTAGAATAGAGAGATTCCCATTTTTATTTAACAAGTGGATGTTTTAAAGATTGATTTCATCATTTGGTCATGGGACATTTGAAGCCCTTTGGATCGGTTGGATGGGGATATTTCTTTAGTTCTTCCCGATGAAGTGGGTAGTCCTAGAATAAGTAGTCATATTCATTACAACAATGGTAGTGGAAGGGCATATGCTCGTAGTTTAGAGTTTATTTCCAAATTTCATATTAGAATGAGATACCATTGGATTTTGGAAATGGTTTCAATATAGTCATCTATATATGCATATTCTAGCATATGAAGTGCAATGTCCCCTCCTCATCAGTTTGGATATTTTCAAAAAGGAGCTATTGGTATTTCCAATACCCTGAGGGATTTCAAGGTCCTGAAATTCTTTGGGGAGTGAGAATATTCAAACCCATACTAGGGCCACCAAGAATTGTTTTTTCTCTGGGAAATACCTTTCTTCCTAGAATCTCATGAATATCCCAACATTATTGAAAAGCTACGGGTCATTTATAAATATGCTCAGTCCTTCAAATTCATGAAAATGATTGTTAAGAACCCCTTGGCTCCTAAATATAGTTCCACATGACCTTTAGGTTTCCATTTTTTTTTATGCAACTTACTAGATCCCTTTCATTGGGTCAGAAATACATAAATTTATTGATAAGAGCATGATATTTCATATATTGTATGTAGCTATTTAGTTTATTGAATATTACCTTGTATTTTGGATCTTTCTCAGATTTTGGAAGATAGTTGATCTTGTATCGATATTTCCATTGTGCCCCAAGTGGAGTACTTTCCTTCTTCTCCTTAGTTATACCTTGTCCCTAAAGTCCACTACTCAGATATGTTCAAGATTTCCATTGCCAGAAACAAAGTTCTAGTGGAGGGGCTTGCACCCCTCCCTCTAGGGGTATTCATGGTTAGATATTAGGGAAATCCATTGTTGTTGTGGTTCAAGGGAAGCGATATCATTCACCACTACCAATTCTCATAGGTTAGGGTTCAAAGGTGCCAAAAACCCTAGCAAAGAAAATTCTCAACAGTATCATGTGTTTCTCCAAAATATTAAGCCCCCAATTAGGATTTTAATTTGATTAAACATTAATTAATTTAATTGTGTGGGTCTTTTGGGGAGTTAAGGTCATTGTTTTCATCATGTTTTTTCTCCATGGTAATGGAATAATAATAAAATAATAAAATTTTGCTTAAAAATATGTAAATTTATAAAATACGTAAACTTATAAAATTATAAAATTATAAAAAATGACATTTATACATCTAGAAATGAGACCTTCACTCCAAAAATTTCCTAGTGCCAATGATGTTAATATTAGGGACTTGCTTTTCCTCCCCACGTTTTTGCATAATGAAGCATGCTTGCAACAATGGAGGCAAAATCATCATAGATTCGTACTATGAATGAGTCACATTTTTTATATGTTTTCAGAAAGAGGTGCACATTTTTAAGACATGCACATTGTTTTTTATTAAAAAATTAGACATGGAGTCTTATAATCCACTATGGAGTACATTGATCTTTGGTGGGAGTAGAGGCTATTTTCACAAAAAAAAAACTTGTGTTTCTATAACATGTACACATTCCTCGTAAGAAAACAAGAATCATACATTCCAATGGAAATTAGAAAGGAAATTATCTTTATGCACCCACCCATAACACTATACTATATAAGTATTATACTATTACATAACATTATGTTATGTATCAACATTATACTATGAAGTTGTTTATCCTTCTACTAAATTATATAAGTTAGTGATTTTTCCATTCTTCTTTATGAGTTTCCATTCTATACTCATTATAGTTAATGGCACTAAGCATCTAAATTTTCAATGTCAAAGGTGATCATTAACACATTGTAGCAGCTCAATGTCATGGATAATAAGAAAGTGGAGGTTTGAATGTGAGTTTCATGTACACCGTGGTTAATGCGAAATGTGCTCATTAGCAACATGTATTATCTAAATGGGAGAGGAGAGAGGAGTAGGAGCTCTGTGCGCTATGGTTTTAACGCTCTCTACGACGGCAGCCTGCTACAAACAAACAAAACTCTGCAAACTTTGACGAAATCAAGTACCTGAGCCTCCTGCCAGAGGGTCTAGATAACCATGGGCCCCCCTCAGGGGGAGGGGTAGTGCCTCCCCCACAAAACAAAGATGCGCGGCATGGGAATCAAGAAAATGATAAATAGGCTTATCAAAGCGAAAATGGTGAGGATATGGACCAACAACAAGCCAGACAAAACAATCAACATCCCAAGGTAAGCTTCGCTACATGCAAGGCTGTAGCATCTAAGCGTCCGAGAGTAGAACTCCCAGGACACAGGATCAATGCACAGATTCAGTTCATGAGAGACCATGCCTTAATTGGTAAGTTCATTAGGCTTTATCCGACTCAGAAGGCGCTTAGAAGCTGGATTGCTACGAAATGGAACCCAAAGGGGCATATAACCCTGCAACTGGGACCAAAAGGATTTTTCACTGCCATTTTCAACTGCTTGGAGGATAGGAATAGAGTGCTAGATGGAGGGCCTTACTTCTTTAATGCCGCTGGTCTGTATCTTAGAGGCTGGGTAGAGCGTTTCAACCCTGACAAGGAGGATCTCATCTGGGCTCCGGTTTGGATCCGACTGTATTCACTCCCAATGGAGTATTTGGAGGAAGAATCCCTACAAGCGATTGGAAATGTTCTGGGAGAATTTTTCAAGGTTGCTGAGGAAACAAAAATTCGCAAATACACTTCATTTGCAAGAATATGTGTCTACATGCATCTCAATCAGGCGCTCCCGGATGCGGTAAGTGTTGCTCATGATGATATTGAATGGGTTTAGTTGATTGATTACAAACATGTACCATTTAGATGCTGATGATGTCATGCCCTAGAACATTTATTCAGGGATTGTCCTTTAGTTCCAAAACCTTCACTTGTTGTGGGATCTGATTCATCTGGGGCAGATGGATTCACCAAAATAACCAATCGTAGGAAAAATCACAAGAAACAGGCTTCAAATTCTAGAGTGCCTCCAGCCAGTTCCTCCAGGCCATCAACAAGAAATAGCTTCGAAGCTTTAGCTCAACAAAATGATACGAGCCCGGAAATCCCTGCTCCCTCAGACACGATGATGATGAAGGCCAAACCGCAAAAGTAGGCAAATCCCAAAGGATCTCAAACAGAACCCCTGCTCATAGGGGCCTCAACCTCAGAGAAAGAAAAAGCCCTAGTACGGAATACACAAGGAATGGATGTGGACAATTTAAACTCAAATACCAGATTAACAGAAGATGAATATGAGGAACTCAATGACGCTCAGATTATGGAGGAGGAAACAGAGGCTATAGATATGGGGGATCTGGATATCCCAGGTTTAGATCAGGCCTGCACTACAAATAATTTTGAAAATATTCCAAACAGACAACTTGAGAATTTGGAGGAGGTTTTAAGTAGAGCGCAAAGGCAAAAATCTTTAGGTATTCAAACAGGCGTCCCCTGGGATGGGAAATTCATCACTAAAGATATCAAAAAGCGAGGAAGGAAAACAGACCTCCAGCAAACAATAAGAATAGGTAAAATACTAGTGGAGTCAGGCAGGTACTTCAAGTTAACTAAGTAGTATAACTCTAAACACAACCCTTCCCCATGAAGTTAATATCCTAGAACATAAGAGGGCTTAATAGCCCAGGGAAGAGAAGAATTCTCAAAAACATGATAAGGCAAGAAAAACCACAAGTCCTTTTCTTGCAAGAAACTAAATGCAATTCACATACGGTGGAAAGTATTGGAGCACAAATCTGGCCAGGGAGTCTCAATGTGGTGGTGGATGCTCAGGGGGCCTCTGGAGGTCTGGCAATATTATGGGACTCTCGAACTATTAGACTAGACAAAATGCATGCAAACAAGAACTTTATGCAGGCAACATTTCACATCATTGGGACAAATATACGCGGGCTCTTAACCAATGTATATTTCCCCCAAGAGGCTCCACATAAAGCAAAAATACTCAGCACTCTCTCTGCAATTAACCACAACAGGGAAAACCCTCTATGGATCTGTGGAGGAGACTTTAACATGATTACTAGGTTGGAAGAGAAAAGAGGTGGAAGATGTAGAGGGAGTTAGGAAGGGAAACCTCTAAAAGATTTCATTAAAAACAACTGGCTCATGGATCTACCTTTCAACAATGGTTTATACACATGGAGTAACAGAAGAGCAAGGACTCAGCAGGTGGCTTCTCGTCTAGACAGATTCTTGCTCTCAGATAATGCTATTCACATGGGTGGAGACATTGTAGCTTCCATCCTACCTTTGTCAGGATCTGATCACTAGCCCATTTCCCTTCAGTGGTTGCGTCCTGGCAATCTGACCCGGAGACCATTCCGCTTTGAAGAGTTTTGGTTGCCTCATCCAGATTATCAAGAACTAATCACTTCAGAATGGAACAAGTTCTCCCCCCCAACAGGATCTAAGATGTTTCAATTTCAGCAGAAGTTAAAGCACCTTAAAAGCAAGATCAAAATCTAGAATCACAATTCTTTTGGTAATATTTTCCAAGTCCAGAGCACCCTGGAGTCAGAAATGAAGCAGCTGCAGTAGAGGATCATTGTTGAAGGTCGATCAGATAATATGTTAGAGCAGGAAAAAATTATTGAGGCGCAAATCACAAAAAGGGCTAAGCAGGAAGAAACGTTATGGAGACAAAAATCATGAATTAGATGGCTCAAAGACGAGGAGAAAAATACAAAGTTCTTTCATAGCACCACAATCCAACTCAGAATGAATAATAACATAACTCACCTTCAGAATGAGTAGGGAGTCAAGGTGGAAGCGCATGAGGAGATTGAAAGCGAACTCCTCAACTACTTCAAGCAAATGCACAGTGGACCAGATGTTGATAGATCGAGGGCCATAGACAAAGTTACTCAAAACATCCCTAAAATTGTTTCAGAAGAGCATAACCAAGTCCTCCTTAAACCTGTTGACTTACAGGAGGTGGAATTAGCAGTTCGTCAGCTGAAAGCGGGAAAGGCTCTAGGACCAGATGGATTCACTTCTAACTGTTTTCATAGCTTCTGGAATTTGATCAAGGTGGAAGTCTGGCAGGTGGTGGAGGAATCACGATCCTTGAGGTGGATGTTTCCAGGAGTGAATGCCACATTCATTTCTCTTGTGCCCAAGGTAGATATGCCTAGCAAGCCTGACAAATATAGACCTATTGCTCTGTGTAATATAATCTACAAGATAGTTTCCAAGGTCATTGCTTCCAGGCTTAAATTGTTGCTTCCTCTCATCATCTCACCTGAGCAGTCTAGATATGTTGAAGGCAGGCAAATTACCGATGGTATAATTCTAACTCATGAAATAATTCACTCCTTGAAGCAATAAAAAAAGCCAGGTATGCTCCTCAAACTAGATCTATCGAAAGCTTTTGACAGTCTGAGCTGGTTATATATTAAAAAAAATTTAATTTCTCTTAGATTTGCTCCACCCTGGGTTAGATGGGTCATGAGTCTCATCTCATCTTCATTCTTCTCTGTTTTGGTCAATGGCATCCCCTCCTCCACTTTTCATCCATCTCGGGGTATCAAACAGGGAGACCCTCTCTCCCCTTTCTTATTTGCCATTATGGCAGAAGGATTAGGCAGGAGTATTAAGCTATCCCAGCAGTCCCATCACCTCAGAGGCTTGTATTTTCATAATTCTTCAGCCTTCACTCACCAGCAGTTTGTTGATGATACCATGCTCTTTGGGCATCCCTCGGTTCAGGAAGCCCGGCAACTCAAATCTCTTCTATCGGAATTTTTGGATGCCTCAGGTGCTTCCATCAATAAGTCCAAATCTCAGATCTTCTTCTTCCATACCCCAGCTCCCACTCAAGCTGCCATAGCTTGCATTTTGGGCTTCACCATTGCTAACCTCACTTCCACTTATTTAGGTGCTCCTTTGATTGCCTCGGCCCTCAAGCATTTCTCATGGAAAGTTCTCTTGGAAAAATTAGAGACCCATCTCACTTCATGGACTCACAGATCTCTAAATATGGCGAGCCGGCTGGTTCTTACAAAAGCCATCCTTCAGGCCATGCCGCTATATCTCTTCTCCATCCTAGCAGTGCCCAAATGGGTGCTCAAAGAAATCAAGTTGCTCCAGCGATCCTTCCTATGGGGCAGTAACGGTCTCAAGCGAAATTGGGCTCTGGTCAAATGGGAAAAAACCTGTCTCCCAAAAAAAGGGGGTGGGGCTAGATTAAGGGACCCTTCTCATAGCAATGAAGTCATGGGGGCTAGAATTTGGTGGAAATGGCTAACTGCACCTCTCACCCCATGGGCTTCCCTATGGACAGCCAAGTATGCAAGCCACTGCCCGGTGGAGGAGCGAATAAGAATTTTAGAAGTTAGTATGGGTTCTCTCATCTAGAATTCAGCCAAGCAGCAAAAAAGTCTCATTCAGCAACACAGCTTTTGGGAAGTGAAGAATGGAGAAACTACAAAGTTCTAGGCAGATTCATGGTAGAAGATGCCCAAATTAAAGGAACAATTTTCTCACCTACAACCACCAGAGCAAAATATGCAAGCACAGGATAAAGTTAAAAGCTTCTGGAAGGTCTCATCAACTCAAGAATACAAGGAATGGCTCAAAGCGGATTAGTTCTTGAGTCAAGAAACACCACAAGTTCAACAAATGATAGATACATAATTAAAGAAAAGGAGAATTCTACCTTCCAAGGAAGAGGACATTCTCAGATGGGGGTATGAAGAAAAAGGTACCTTCAATACAAGAGAGGTTTACAACATCATTATTAAAGACCACTTAGTGAAAGTTCTTATTTGGAGAAAAGTCTGGGACCCTTCCCTATGGCCGAAAATCTCCACCTTTCTTTGGCTCCTGTGTCATAACAAGATTCTTACCTGGGACAATCTCAGGAAGAGGCGTTTTCATGGGCCCTCAGTTTGCCCCAACTGCAAACAACATGAGGAAACCATGGAGCATCTCATGCATTCCTGCCAATTAGCGCAAAAGCTATGGGAAAAGGTTAGTTTCTACTGCTAGAGGGAAGGAAGAGTTCACGGAGATGTCATTAACATAGTGCGCAACTGGGAGCGGACACCATACCAAAGAAAGATTTTAAATTTACTATGGAAGCTCAATCCAGGCTTTCTTATGTGGGCCATATGGAAGGAGATAAACGCCAGAATTTTCAAATATATTTCTATGCCTTTGGAGAATACATGGAAAATAATCTGCCAAAACATCGAAGAAACCATTTCTCTCAAAACCTGGCACCAAGAAGACCTCCCAACCAGCCCCCAAGAACAATCAATATGGGCCAATTGGAACCTTAATTTGAAACAAGAATAGATAATCAGAGGAACACAGCCCCCGAGAAATCAGTCACCTGAGAAATGGTTGCCTCCTCCAATACATATGTACCAGCTTAACTTTGATGGGGCCTCGAAGGGCAATCCAGGCAATTCAGGCTTCAGAGGAATTTTCAAAGATCATAAGGGTACCCCTCTTTTAAAATTTCTAGGATCCAAGGGGTGGGATACCAATAATTTGATAGAATTGGAAGGTCTCTGGCAGGGCCTTCTCCTTACGCAAAGAAATGGATTTTTTCCACTTATAATAGAGGGTGATTCTCAGATCATCATCAATATGATCACCAAAATATTACAAGGAACTCCCTCTCACAAAGTTGGCAATAGCTGGAGGATGGCTAAAAGGCTCGAACTCATTGAATGTTGGCTCTTCTCTCACAGAGTGATCACGCTAAAACACATTCGCAGAGCAGGAAATAAGGTAGAATATTTATTAGCAAACATTGGAGTTGATTGTGGGGTAAACATTCATGCTAGATCCTTATCCAGGCTAGCCTCTGAATCACAGCTCCTGGAATACAAAAAACTTGTGGAAAATGAAATGCATTAGGAAGAAGAAGTACACCCGGATGCAGGTGAAATCAATGTGTAATAATGGTTCAGAGGACAAGTGGAGGAGCTAGGTACTACCAGTTGCAGACCTGCGCGATTATCCAAGACCTAAGTCGGTTGATGGGAGTGATGTTCAAGTGGTTCGCTCAGGTTCTGAAGGATCATATGTAGAGCAGAATATTTGGCACGCTATGTGCATTTACTGCTTGTTCTGTTCAAGGTATGGCGTTGATTATTTTATCCATGGCGTCCAGGGATTTCATTAACATTGTAAGCGCCCTGCCTTTGTGTCTCTGGTTAAAGCTCGGAGGTTGGCAGTTCCTAGAAAAAAAAGGTGAGTTTCCTCTATGTATTTCGTTTCTGGTTCATCTCTGGCTTGGGAAAGTGTGGCATTTAGTTAGCAGTCTGGTCTCTGGAAGCTTGGGTAAGCTTTCGATTTCTCCTGCCACTTCTCCTACATCGCTCTCCCTGCAATTACAGTCTGACCGCCTATGTCTTAATTTGTTTCATGTGCTTTGTAACCTGTCTCTGGGCTCTGCTTTTGGTTTCTTAGATTGTTTTTCCTCCCTCTGGTCTCGGCCTCTGTGGAACCCCCTCAGCATGGTGCATCACAGCAAGAGGGGTCGCTCTGGGGGAAGTCGGGGAGGGCGTGGAAAGCAGCCGGTTACCAGCTCTGTGGATCCTATTCACAATCCAATTCCGTATCATGGGTTCCAAACAACTCATTTCACTTTTCAAAGCAATTTGAATAGACCTGTAATTACTGCCAACATCACCATTCTCTTCTCTGAAGAAGAAGCTCTGCGCCCAATTCGCATTTGCCTGATGTCTGAGTCCTCTCTAGAAGCTTGCCAAGGAGTCAATAGTCATAGCAATAAATAGGACAATGTAGGGGAAAGTCTGGAGAAAGATCAGGGGGAGAGACCTGAAAGGTGCGAGGCTCCCAGTGCCTCTCGGCCTTCGAATACTGTTGTCTCGAGGATTCGAGAAGAGATGGATAGTGACATGCGCCCAAATGATGAAGATGCTAGACATGAGGATGCATGGAAGGATAACATTTGTCTGGTGGTGGAGACACCTCAGCATGAAGACAACACATTCTAACGCCATCTGGGCCTCCTCCTTCTTTTTTTCTTTTTGAATGATTAAAATGATCTTGCTCAAGCGGTTTTGGATGCAGCTCGGGTCTGCTATCTTTAGACATGTGGACTCAATTCTCTCTGTGTGGCTTAGTAATGTCAAATTCCTCTGGTTTTTTGAGTATTGTAATTGTCTTTGGAATTTTGAGCAATGTAATGGTCTCATGCTCTGGTCACATGCTCGACAGACGATTTTCTCCTCCTCTCCATGTTTCTTGGTGGCAATATCTGTTCTCATGCTTTTGTATCTGGTTCTTCCCTCACAAGGGATAGTTTATGTTGCTCTGAGTGTCCTCGGAGGATGATTCCCAAGGCCTTGACCTCTTGTATATATACTTTGATTTACAGTTAATAGAATTAGTATTTGTAGAGAAAAAAAGAACATGTATTATCTAAACAATGTGGACAATGAAAAAGTGGAAATCATAAACATTTTGTTAAATGCCAAATGTGCTAACCAGTAAGATGCAACAACAAAATTACTTGGAAAATCAGAGAGTGAAGGCATAAATACTAGATGCATGCATATTATGTTTATTTTGAATGAATAATAATTGACAACAATACCGATAATAGATACAAGAAGGATTACCAACATATCTCTAAGTACTCCAAGACTATATTTTTCATATGCATTCCAATATGAATGAAACTGTTGAATATATTTCTTATATCTCATTTATGATTCATTCTCTCAAGTGATGCATATATTGTGTTTCTAATGGAGAACACTAACGTTATCTTAAAAATAAATAAGTTTAAATAATAATAAAGAATTATAAAAAAAAAAAAAATTCTTAATTTTAAACTATAGATAACACGTCATAATTTTTTGTTCAAAAGCAAACTAATGCCTATCAAAAGAAAAACTTAATAATTATAACCATGCCTATAGCAATATAATAATATTACTATTTTTTTTATGTTTTTTATTAATTTACTTTTTTTAAATTTAATTTACTTAAACAAAATATTTATTAAAAAAATTATTATTTACAAAATTTAATATCATATATAATATATTGTAATTAAAATATCTATTGAAATTTTCTCAAATCAAAGTTCTTCATTACAGGATTAACAATGTTACAAAAGCATATACTTTCAGTCGTACATGTATTATTTTTAAATAAACAAAAAGATGTACATCAACAAAATTGCACAGTATTCCAAATAATTTTAAACCTCTCATAAATTTCCTTCTCAAAAATTTTATTCGCATAAGGACTCCATTTTTTCCGCTCTATTACAAAATCATAGACTTAACCATTATGAATACATATAATTTTACCCAAACAAACATCTATGTATAATTGAAGTTCTACGGTAAATAAAATGATTTATTCACAAGATGATGAAAATCATAAACTTAACCATTATGAATGCATCTAATTTCACCCAAACAAACATTTATGTATAATTGAAGTTCTACGGTAAATAGAATGATTTATTCACAAGAAGATGAGAGCTCATTGCTAATTTCTTCACACAAATCTCATAGTATAATTGAAGTTATAAGGTAAATAAAATGATGTATTCACAAGATGATGAGAGCTCATTGCTAATTTCTTTACACCAATCTTTTCCACAACACATATCTTTACACATGTCATTGTTAAAACACCCTTTTTATGGCTTTTACTATCGAGAAATGTAGGGCAACTTAGTTAGGGCTTATTTAAATTGATTTCTAGGAATGTTTGATAGTTGCTAGTGAGAATCTTATTAACTTATTATTCTTCTTGTTATCATTATGTTATTATTAATCAAACAACTATTAAAACATGAATATCATTAAAGACAAATTCACACCAGATGTATGCACTTAGCTAGGGAAAAACCCCTATGAAGGGGAAAACGCAATCAAACTCTTCAACTAGTATATTCAAATAAAATTGAGACAAACTTTACCTTTTGACTAGATACATAAGCTTCCTCCATCCACCAAGTTAGCCTTCAACTAATGTAGTTACCAAGAATCTCATCGCTTCTTTCCTATGCATTCTTCTTCTCTTGAATTGACTCGTCTTTTATAGGCCTTCACTATGTTTTCTTTCTTCTTGTCATATGACAAACTTATTCTAGTATCTTGCACTTTATTTCTTCACTGCTTAGCTAAAGATCAAATGCCTTGTCTTTTTCTTCAATAGGTCGAATACACTCTCATATATATTACTTTGAATCTCCATATTTCGACAAACTTGAAGGATTAAGAAGGCGACTTGGTAGAGGAGTAGAATATGTATAAAATTGGTTTTTCTATCTATAATAAAATATTAATGACAATAACTCAAGAAATAATCCTAGAAGCCTACAATGGAGACTTGACCTATTAACCATTGATCCACACATGAAACCCATGCTTTAATAAGTCAATTTTCTTTTAACAATATTTTTCTCTTTCTTTCTTTCTTTTGAAAAATACAATTATGAAGACCAACACAAGTTATATTTTTCAATGCTCTGTCTTAACTAGGGAGGTGTTAATAATTACATATAGGTACAATGATAAACTCAAAATCATATGTTTCTACAAAGAATTACAAAAAACATCATGCTACTAATTAGATATTGGACCAGAGTATCAAATCGAGTGGGACTAAGGTGTGTTCCAAGCTTTAGCCACTATAGGTTACCATTAGAGTTTATCTCTTACACCAATCCAAGGATCTTGGTATTGTATCCAAGGTCGGAGTTCCACAAGACCAATGATACCCCCACTACTTCAGGATCTAAACATCATCACAGGCCAGTCAAATTTCCTCCCAAGCATCTGGTCACCCCAAGATTCTTTATCTATCCCATCATCTAAATCAAATATATGCATCAGTCCAAGCATTCTTTCAAAATATTTCAACCTTATTATGGAGAGATCTACATGTACAAACACAACAAAATTTCAAATATATATAAGTTAGCACAAACATATAGGGTCCTCAAATATTCTAATGTTTCTTAGGCTATCATCATATTATCCAAACTTATTTCTACATACGCTTCTTTCTTCAGCTTTTCTAGTAGCACCAACCTTAGCCTCAACACTTTTCAACATAACCAAGTTTTGTTTGCAACTTCATAAATCACGAAAAACCTATTTCTAGTGCTTTAGATTCTCTAATCTCATTCATCCTTATGATCTTTATATGAAATTATCAACTAGAAGAGATTATTTTTTCAACCAAGCTACCTCTCAATTAGGGAAATATAAACTTTTATTTTATCCAAGTTTCTTACAGACTCTTTCTTCTGCATCATCATTTCATCGGAGAAATTCAATCTTTCAATGCTTCGTTTCTTCAGGAACAACATATTTTCTATGGAAATAAAATCATATATCCATATTTAATGTTGTTGTTATTCTTACAACTCCCTCTTTCTATCATGCTCATCATTATTATCAAGTCATCTACAATTCTAAGGTGAGTGAACATTGTCAACATTTTGAAGATCATGTACCTGCAAATTTTCAACAATAAGTACAACCAGGTACAAATATAAAGGAGCATGAAATTAACTTTATTAAAATAGGGTTAGCATGTCATTGTATCAAATCAATATTTAGACATCTAAAAAGTAGAACTAGTTAGGTTTACAATCAATAAGAGTTACATCTTTTCATAATATAGACTTCAACAACTTTGTTAGGGTTTTGTAAAAAACATTAGATTGCATTATCGAGACTTAAAGCCTTAGATATTAGTGGCTAAATCAAGTTAGAAATCCAATCATAGAATTTTACATCTGAAGCTTCAATATTATGTTCTTAGAATTTAATGTCAAACTCTACTATGGTTTTGTCACAAACCCTAGATTTCATCAATAAGATTAAATCATAGATGCACACATCAACTTTAATAGTTTGACCATACTAGGGTTTGAGTTATGCGGAAACTCATACACTATGGTTTCATTCCTATGAATTTGACTATTGTGAGAGATTTATCATGAACCTTAATTCATGAAATCCTAAAAATATAGGGTTTTCATCATACAACCTAGATATCATTGAAAAATCATAAAAGGCTAGAGTTTCTTCATAACATTACCAAGATCCTAAACATCAAGGGAGTAGGATATCATTGTATGTTATGGACTTTATCAACAAACCCTAAATAGACTGGGTTTTCATCATTAACGTACCCTAAGCATCAAAAGGATAGGGTTTTACAGTGAACCCTAAAGGTTAGGGTTTCACCAAAATGAACAAATAATAAGAGATAGTATGCCAAGGGTAGATTCAATCCAGAGATTGATCACCCTAAAAATAATATTTAATATTGAAAATCGTAAATATAATAAAGTTAGTAATACAAAGCAAATTTCAAAATGATAGTACCTTTTAATGAAGAAGTTTAACTACAAATCTTGTGGTCTTAGACATATCTTGAGTTTCTCCATTTACAAACCTTGTGAGATTTTCTTATGGAAGAGCTCCCTCTGAATTATGATAATGTATTCATGGTTCATTAACTTGTGCCCAAGGATCCAACTTGATTTATCAAGTCATCAAACCTGCAATATTTATTGACAAACACACCAAAATATACAAATACAATAGCGTAATACTTATCTAGGAGTTTTTTATTACTCCTTACAGAATGAATTTCAAGAGATTTCGACTATAAACACTTTGAGTACCTACAAACCCTATCTTCATAAAATATTATCACATACATTATATTAGTGCCTAGATCTACCTTAGGCGAAAAGAAGGCAAGTCTAGGGTAACATCAAACCATGCTTAACCTGGTAGCTAGCCTTACCAGGTCGGGAGAGGGCTCTCTCCTTGTCAATCTCAATTAGGATATTGGAAATTAGGGCATGAGATGACTAAATTTAATGTAGATTTTAGGCTAGGTATAGTAGCTCAGGGTTTCTGGTTTGATTTTTAGGTTTTGGTTGCTGGATCAATTAGAGAGGGCAGATTAGGTCTGGGAAATCAACTCAGGGATACAGTCATGTTCTGTGGGGCAAGGTAGACAAGGGTTTATGTAATAGAAATGGATTAAGATGGTAGATTAATACAACTGAGGAGTTGAGGAGGGCATACAGAAACTATGAATCCTTTTCAAACACTTGAAAACATTGAAAACCAAATGCATTCCCAAGACAAAGCACAACAGTGTATTTTGTCCCTTCACCTTGATTCATTTAGTTTTAGAAGAGAAAGATGGATTTGGATACCTATAAAACATAAGAAAAAATCATTAAAAAGAAGAAACAATACATAAACTCACTGCCACAAGAATCCCAAAAAAATAGCTTTGAAACCTGGTTTAATTCCTTGCCAAACTATTGATACAAATGTTCAATGAGTGCCACCAATTCTACCAAAGTCCAACCTTTATAAATGACATAGAAAATACATCATATAGACCTCAAAACCGTCTGAGCTATCCATCAGGGGTCGAATCCATGAGTCAAGGAACTATTTCAACAACATCTAAACTAGGAACAAGAAAATAGGCAGTGGAACAACTTGCCTCTAAAACTAAGGAAATTGATACATTCAGCTTAAAATCACCTTTGCTTTGATGTATCGACCCCATCAAATGTTTTACATCAACATGTACATCATATTACATCATTTACCATGCAAAATTTACCAAGAAAAGAAGAAAAATTCAACTGCTAAAGAGACTAGGCAAAATTTGACTTTTAGGCAAAATTGACAAAATTTGCCTGATGCGCAGCGCCTTGAGCCTAATGCATAGGGCCGCTTCAAGGCTCCTTTTGAAGGCCTTCCACTCATCCAAAGCAGGCCCAAGATAGCTTGTTAGAAAGCCTTGGATATCTAGTTTCGGGAACACTTTGAATTGTGTGATTTGGAGGTCCTTTGTCCCTTCAAAAGTGGATTCTCCCAAGACTGGTTCCTGTGTGTCCAAAAAGTGGTAGAGAGGGCACTTTTTGAGTGTTTTTTGCCATTTTGGTGGCCAAGATCTCCTCTAAAATTGATGAAACGTTCTAGGTTTACTTATTTTTTGATGTTGAATCTAAATCTAAAAGCCATTTGTCAAAAGGCTGCCCTAATTCAATGCAAAGTGTTGGTGGCGCTGTGCATCAACCGGAATTTCCTATGTTGTAAAATTTCAAAAATTGAAAATGACAAAAATTTCTCAAAACTTGCCTAGATTTGGCACAAGGGTCCCTCATTGATTGCTTTGTGGGGCTAGTGAAGCCTTAGCTAAAATATTTAGCTTATCATGCTCCTTTTTTCTCCTTAAGTCTCTCCATGGAACTGTCACTAAGGGTTTCTCTCTCATAGTCATACTCACTATCCCTCTCCATACTTTATAGTTGTTTCCCTTATGATGACTGAGAGGAGTATGAAGAAATTTAAAAAGGAAAGTAGGTGAGGGTGAATAGGAATGGGAAAGGGATGTGGGGAATAAGTAAGGTTAATGAATGATGTAGGGTTTGGGAGTAATGATAGGGTTTGGGAATAATGATAGAGTTTGGGTGTATGGTAGGGTTTGGGGTATATGAGTATAGGGTTTGATATGTGAAGGGTAGGGTTTGGGAGATAGGAGAAGGGAAATGGAGTTAGGGAGAATGGGATTTAGGAGATAGGTTTTTGGAAAATGAAATTAGGGAATAGGGAATAAACAACTGTAATTTGTAGTGTATGAGGTAGTTTTAGAGACAAATTAGGGTTTTATATTAAATAGGTATAAACCATTAAACATGCATGAAAACCATAGCTTAAACTGGAGGAGAGGGTATACTTACTTGAACAGAGGTGAATGAAGTAATGGCAATGAGTGAATATGAGTTTTAAGGGTTTGGAAGCTTCACATCCCAATGTGTAGTGCCACTAGTGCAATGCATAGCACCAACCCAATGCACAGTGCCAATTCAAATTTCTAAAAGGAAACCTACTCTGATGTGTAGCTCTTGCCCAATGCGCAGCGCCACTGTTCCTATGTGCAACGCCAACTTCAAGGTGAATTTTGACTACCTTCCCGATGTCAAAATTGGCCATGTGATAGCTCGTTGGAAATCTTGTTGAGTCTACTTTCTAGAAAATTTGAATTTTTCAATTTTGAGTTCATTTGCCCTGTCAAATGTCAAATCTCCCAAGACTGGTCAAAATGTGCAGAATGAGGTGGCCTAAATGAAAAGTGATGTTGCAGTAAACTTTTGAAGGTCTTCCTTAACTCAAAATTGAGCTCATGATAGCTCATTGGAAATCTCTTTCTGTTTAGATATCATTTAAATCATCAAGAAAGTCATTTGAACATCCCAACTAGGTGAAATATTGATTTTCCCAAGGTCACTCTAGAAGTGCATCAATCCTCCTGAGGCTAATGATGTTTTCGACATGTTTCCCAAACCATGAAACCTGTGTAAAAACTGAAAGAGGTTTTTCTACTTGGGTCAATTATGGACAAAAACCTCTCTCCCTTTTGTAAAAATCATCCTTTCTTGCTCAGAAACAAAGTTTGAAGAAAACCTATCCCGATATGTGGAACAATGGATTTGTAGAAATGAAGGAAAATGAAGGGGATGAAGGGCTTCTAAATTCTTGAGAAAATTTTATGAAGTATGGAGGGATGTTAGGAATTAGGGAAAGTGTAATTTCAAAGATTTAGTGAGGGGAAGGGGTCCAAAAGGGTAAAACACAGGCCTAGCCTAGAAAATTGTCAAATTGTAGCAATAAGCTAGGGTTTGTGGGAAAATGACGAATTTGAGGGATATCAGTGATGGGAATTGTTGAAGAAGGTATATTAGGGATAGGGGAAGGTGTATTAACATTAGGACACAAGTTTTGTTGATCATTTGGACATCCAAGAAAAAATACCTTCAAAACCCTAGGAGAGGGAAATGGGCCTTACCCAAGTACAACTGAAGCACGAACAAGGTATAAAATGACCTATTGGAACATGAAATGATGATGAAAACTATTTGAATGATGGTACACTAATCTGAATTGTGACATGGACCAATACTTGGAAGACTTTGGAAGGAGTGCAAACAACCCTAGACCTAATACCTAGTGACCAAATTTTACTTGAAGACTCACTAAAATGACAAAAATCGACTTTGACACCGTGAGACCACTTTGTAAGAGCATATTTGATCACTGATGGAAGACTTCAAAGGTTGACACTAACATTGGCTCCATTGGGGATGGTAGCTCCTTGGAGGTGCCAAGAACACTGTAGACCAAGTAGCCTTATCCATTGGTCATGGAGTCAATAACACAAACTGAAATGGATGATTGAAAACTGATGACTCAAAGACACAAACTGACTTGAAACTGACTCAATACTAAAACACAACTGAAAAACTAGAAAATATGCTCAAAATGGAGCTTATTCAATAAAGCCTACTCTAACTGTTCCATTCATCACTTGATCATGTGAAATGAAACAACCAATGCAACCAAGTAAGCATTCTAGCTATTGTGAATTCTCCACAAGCGCTTTCTTATGAACAACAAGAGAGAACTACTGAAAGGCAACTTCCACGAAAAATTGTAAACAAATCCATTGAATAATATGCATTCTCTATCCGACTCCAAAAATACTACATAAGTATCTTGAAATTCATGTGCACTGGGACTTAGCTCATCTGACGGATTACTTTTCTCCTCCTCATACCATGAATGCAAACTTTCATCTAAGCTGAAAACGACAAAGAAACCGGTTGCTGGATCAAGTTTGTATCAATACTTGTTTCAATCTCACAGTTAGCTTGTGGAGAAAGACTTTTACTGTAGAAATCATCCAACACATCAGGTATTGGATTGTGAAAAACTTGAAAAGACTATTGCAACCCATTTTCTATTGGTTCCAATGAGATGGCATGATTTTCTATAGGCTGCTCATCCTTTATTGAAGATATACTATGCAAATTTCCCTTCAAAAACTGAAATGATTCAAAATAGAATAGCACAGAATCATCTTGCATCATTCGATCATATGTTCAAACTTCCAAGTCTTCATCTGCAACTTGAAAATCAATGGAATTCGGTGGCTACAAATCTAGATATGAGAAGTCTTGAACAAGGATCTCATTGCCCTCTAGATGGTCCAGATCAAAACTTATCAATGGTTTATTTCTAATTGCATGAAAGTTGTCTTTGATGAACTGAAATGAAACAAAACAAAAAGGAAAAGATCCTTCACTTACTTCAAAATTTGTTGCACTTTCCTCCTCACTTCCATAGCTAATATGCAATGGCTGATCACTGTATTCAAGTTGCAAGTGAATTTCCTCCTTCCACAAACCAGCCGCTGATTTGTTTGCAAGACTAGCTTCTGTTTCGAGAACATAATCATAATCATACTGATCAAACTTAGGGAAATCATCAGTATTAAACACATCATCAAACATACATTTCATATCAATAGATCTCTCTTCTCCAAGATGATCTATAAAACAATCATTATCAAGTCTATGACAACTGGGATAAGAAAGAAAATGTTTTGGATCAGTAACTTGTTCCTCTTCAATCAGTGAGCCATGGTCTTGAACATTATACTCATTCCTTGTGGTGATCCTTTGTATCATCTCTTCCACTGCACTTACCAAAATGTCGAGCTTTACCTCTAAAGATGTTGATTCCTCTGGATCTATGTTCTTCATCTCTTCTTCCTTCAACTTTGCCCTTCTGATCAACAAATTAGCCTCTACATCTATTGCGTTGTTTTGCATCTCTTCAAGTGTTGCAAGGTTCCTTTCTCTTAGCTAAAACTCCATTTCCGGATCAAAGCCATCCGAGTAGTGCAAGAGAGTGGATCTAGGAGGAGGTCTTATATTAACCAGCATCGAAAAATAGACTTGGTTAAACTTGGCAGAAAATTGTTGTACAGTCTCCCCTGGCAATCTCTTTAGCTGGTGATACTCTTCTATAATCAAGAAAGGGTTTTGTCTGACCACCCACTTGTCGAGGAGAACTTTGATGAACTACTAGAAATCTGAGATGCTCACATCAGACAGGGTTTTGAACCAACTCTTGACTTTGCCTTGCAAAGAAAGAGTAAAAAGCCTAATACTGACATCCTCTTCATCAACTTCAAAAAGGTCAAGAAAAGACTCAAAATTCAGTACATGTCTCTCAGCAGTGATGTTGTCACATTCACCATCAAATCTTGGTAGATATAGGTAATGAGTTTTAGGGAAAGCATGGGATATAGGAGCTAAAATCAGAGGCTTGTATCTATCTGGAATTTTACAAGGTATAGGAATATGTACAGAAGGTGTAGAATCAGTATTTGTCTCTTGAGGCTTGTTAGTTTGAAGACAGTCATCACAAGATTCAGAAGAAGGGTCTTGATCAAGATCAAAGGCATGTGAATATTTTGCAATCTTCAATGGGAAGGAATCAAATGCAAATCTAGGATCTCTCCTTGAATAGAATATACTTTGTAAAGTCTTCTTGACATTCTTGGGAAAAGAGAACAAATAATTTATAACAAAGAACATAATGTCTTGGATGAAATTCCAACTTGAATACCTGATATTTCCATATTGTCCTTTCATGTTTCTGCTGGTCAGGTTCATCCTCCAGTGGATTCCTTGGATCTGATCTCGAAACTAATTTGGTGTTGCCAAGTGAATGATTTCAGCCTTCTTATGTCTGATTATTGTCCATCATCAACAATCAGATTTGAACTTGATTACATTTTGCTGAGGAACACAAAACTACGTCCCTAGTATGGTCGCCACTATGTTAGTGCGTGGATCTACCTTAGGCTGAGGGAAGGTAGGTCTAGGGTAACATCAAACCATGCTTAACCTGGTAGCTAGCCCTACCAAGTTGGGAGAGGCAGGTCTAGGGTAACATCAAACCACACTTAACATGGTAGCTAGCCCTACCAAGTCGAGAGAGGGCTCTCTCCCGACTTGGTAGGCTAGCTATCAAGTTAAGCGTGGTTTGGTGTTACCTTAGACCTACCTTCCTTCAGCCTGAGGTAGATTCAGGCCCTAACACATTAAAACCCTAAATAACATGGATTGAGCTTCCTTAGAGTACCAAGAGAATTTTGGATGAGGGTTTCTATGTATTTTAACTAGAATTTATAATCCTTAGATATCAATATCCTTTATTATGATGAAAACTTACAAATCTTAGAGGCACCTAATGTAAAAATTTCAAATATTGAAATCCTATTGCAACAACTGGAATTTATTTTTCTAATTGTTTATTAATTTAACAATTTATATTCTACGACAAATATCTAATAAATAACACTACAACCTTCACAAATAAACTAAGGAAGAAAAATAGTATTGGAAACTGAGAAATTTTGGTATGCACACATAAAAGTTTGACACTGTTATTTTTGGAAAATTGTCCTTGGAAAAACCCAATGTGAGAAAACTTATGATGTAGATGAGGGCTTTATTATTATTCTTCAACAAAAAACTTGAGTACAATAATTTTGATACCAAAGTAGTAATCCAATCTGAGAGAAATACTCAAAAAATATTTTTGAGGAAAATACCTCAACACCACAACTGATTCTACTCCAAAATCTGGTGAAACAAGGTCGTACGAATTTCCCTTACATGAGCCTCTACAGAGTGCTTGTGTAGGATCTATCTGTTCTACCTATAGAACTCACTGAATCTTGCCGCTATGCATGTCTCTGCCTTGTAAAGTGATTCACTAGCACTCCTATAATTTATCTCGGCTTCTAACAAATGACTTAACTCCTCCTTTGGCTAAATCATACTCTCCCCAGAGACGCTTCATGAATGCCTTACGGAATTCCTTGAGGAAAAATTGTCCCTCTCTTAGCAGGATTTTATGGCACTATAAATCTCCTCGATAAATTTGCTACTCTGCCCCTTTTCCACCTACTACATAATCACTAGCTTGATCTCACTGTTGAATCACCTGCTACTAGAAAATCGAACTAACTTGATCACCGAGTATCTTTAATTCGTGCTTTTTCCATCTACCCATCAACTTCTTCTTATAATATTTTGTTGGACCACCAATGAGGAAGATTAAAATTTAATCAAGGGCCCATATTATTTCCTGGTCAATCTGTGTGAGTTTGTAGATGATTCGCACCTTATCTCAATTAATTCTGTTTAATTAACCCCTTTCCCTAAGTTTAGACTTAGGAAATAATTAAAAAATGGGCTAATAATCTAATTGAGACACTTCTATGTGGAATTTCAAGAAACGATTACTCGGTTATGGAGATCTCATGTGTTTTAGCCTCTCCACAAGGTTTTGAGATTAGAACACTTCTGATTTCACAAAACCTAACATTCCTCTTAGCGAGGAAGGTGTTTTCTCTCTAGCGTTGCACATACTACCACAACACCCTATTTTTGTACAACCCTTTGTCACACTAATGATATAGCCATTACCTACCAACCATTATGCAACTCTAATGTTGCATCTGTGTTGTTCCTGACACTGCAATACTGCTACCAACTATGCATTTGCACTGCAACTCCCTCTCATTTATTGCTGCTACAACTGAGAAGCATCCAAAATAAATTGTCCCTACCACTAAAATGGTGTCTCCACTATACCCATATGTTCTCTTAATAGATGAATTGATCTCTACCTAGAGCCTTTGTGAGTATATCTGCAACCTGCTCATTTGTGGGAACATGCAATAATTGGATCGCTCCACACTGTACACAATCTCTTATGAAATGACATCGAATATCTATGTGTTTCGACCTATCATGAAAAGTTTAATTCTTGGATATCTTGATGAAACTATGAGTTTTGTAGTAGATACTGGTCACCTCCATCTTGTGCCTAAAAATTCTTACCAGCAGCTTTCAAAACCATAAAGCTTCGCACATAGTTGTGCTTGTTTCCCTAAATTCTGGTTCTGCAATTCATAGTGCTACTAACTTCTTCTTCCTGCTACACCAAGAAACCATACCTGATATAATGTTGAAGCAGTACTCAGACGTACTTTTCCTGTCCACTGAACTACCTGCCCACTCTGCATCGGTGAACCCACATAGTCTAACATCATCCCCTCGGATGTATCTCAACCCATACTCTATTCTGCCATGCACATACCTCAAAATATGCCTCATTGCCACCCAATATACCCTCTTTGATCCTACCATAAATTGATTGAGGGCAATTATTGTGAAGTAAATATCTAGCCTAGTGTTGACCAGATACATGAGAGAATTGATGAGCTGTCTATACAAGGTGGGGTCAACATCCTTATCATCCGACACAAATCTCTTCTTCTAGTAGTTGACCATGGGTGTATACATGGGTCTATAATCCTACATTCTAAACCCCTTCAGAATATTTGTATTGTATCTTCCTTTCCTAAGGAAAATATCCTCATCCTTTTACCATACTTCCAATCCTAGAAAATAATGCATCAACCCCAAATCCTTCATATCAAACTTTGCTGTCAGGTTCCTCTTGAAGTCTTGACAATCGTGTCAGGAAGAGATCATCCACATATAATACTAGGATGAGTGTCTCACCTTGTACCATCAAATAATAAAGGTTTGGATCTCCGTCACTCTTGACGAATCCCATCTACTGCATGTAGTTGTCAATCCAACCATACCTTTCCCTAGGAGCTTACTTGAGCCTATATATAGATTTCTTCAATCTGCACACATGATTGTGCCTCTCATGATCCTTGAATCCCTCTAATTGTTCTATGTACACCTCCTCCTCTATCACCTAGTTTAATAATGCTCTCTTGACATCCATCTGGTGAATCTTCCATCACATTTAAGCTACTATGGATATAATTGACCAGATAGAGGTGTATCTAGAAACTGGAGTGAATGTCTCCTCATAATCTATCCCTTTTTTTGTACACATCTCTTTGCCATTAACCTAGCCTTTTAATTCTCCACGCTTCCATCTACACAATATTGGAGCTTGTAGATCCATGGAGAACCTACAACTGACCTATCCTTAGGTCTTGACACCATCTCCCAAACATAGTTCGTCATGATAGAGTTGTATTCTTCTACCATGGCATTTACCCATACCTGATTCGATACATCTTCCTAAAAGTTGGAAGGTTTTGTAACTTGAGCTACCAAGTCTTGATATCTGTTAGGTTCTCTAAGCTATCTCTTATTCATTCTAGGAGCTCCAATGAACTCCTCTGCATCTCTCAATGTCGGATGAACTTCTCTTCTAGTTTGACCACTATTGGTGGGAGGTTCAACCAAATCCTCCTCATCCTGCCTCTATTTCTTTGACTCCTGATATCTCACTAGATTCCTCGAACCTAAGGAAATGCTAGTATTGTTCATTATACTGGATCCTTGTGATTGTCCCATTGGTGGTCCCACTAGTTGTCCCTCCTGCTAGACCAATGGAGCTTCAGCTAGCTTATTCTGATCACCTACAAGCATCTCACTAGATCTCTTGAAAGCTCGATATTCCATGAAATTTACATCCCATCTCACTACAATATTCCTACTCCTAGGAATGTAGATATTGTACGCCTTGGAGGTTATGATATACCCAACAAGAAACCCCTTCTCTGCAATCTAATCCAATTTGATTTTCTTCTCATTTGGTATGTGGCAATAACAAATGCTGCCAAAGATCCTGAAGTGACTAACTTATGGCTTCTTCTGTGTGAAGACCCCTTCTAGAATTTTCTTCCCCAATTCTCTATTAGGAGTTATGTTCTAAATGTACAATGTTGAGTTACATGCCTCTACCCATAGAAATCTGGGAAAATCCTAGTCATATAACATTGCTTTTGTAGCCCCAACTATGGTTCTGTTTTTTCACTCCGCTACCCCATTGTATTGTGGATTTTAAGGAGTTTTCCACTCCCTTTTGATACATTCATTCACAAACATTATATGAATTATTTATCGATATATTATCCACCATTATTTGAGTGAAGCACCTTAATCTTCTTTCCACCGCATTCTCCACGAGAGCCTTAAACTCCCTAAAATGGTATAATACCTCATCCTCGGTCTTTAAGAAGTAGATCTGGATTTTCCTCGAATGGTCATCAATAAAGGTGATGAAGTATTTCACACCACTGAGAGCTCTAGTGGGCATTGGGCCACAAATATCTGAATGTATAAGTCCTAACACACCATCGGCTCTGTTGTCACTTCTTGGGAATGTTGCCTCAACATACTTCCCAAGTACGCATCTGCACACATCATCATGTTCTGTACAAATTTTTGGAACCCTTTGTCTCCCTGAGCATTTTGAGTGCTCCATGGTGTGGATGTCCCATTCTCATATGTCATAACTCATTGAGTTCCTTGCCACTGCTATTTTCATTTCCTATTAGCACCATTGGAGAGTCAAGTTGCAACCTGTACAATTTGTTTCTTCGAACTCCAATCTATCTCACCTTCTTCTAGCTTGAGTGTTTGATAAACACTTTCTTCCCTACAAAGTGGATTTCATATCCCTTATCCTATAACTGGGATACTGAAATCAGGTTCATACCTATTCTTGGCACATGCAGTACATCTGTAGTGTTGGTACTTTCTCCTGACTCCCTTTGAAAATCAATGGTACCTCTTCCTATTGGAGTACACTTTGTTTTATTTCCCATCATAATCTAGAAGCCCATTTGCTCCTCCTTGTACCTAGAGAAATATTTTCTAACCCCTGTCATGTGAGTTGAATCTCCAGTATCTATATACCATACACCCTATGAAGTTGAGCCTGATAAGAAAGAAAATTCATCCTCCAACCTGGAAGACAAATCTGAAGCCCCCTGAATGTCAATTCGATCCATGGTCATAGAAAAGACAATTATTTGTGATAATCCTCTTCCACCCAACGTTGATTCTATTTTTGCAAAACCCTTTATGTCCAACCAAGGAATATGCTCAACAAAAATATGAGTTGTTGCTACTCCCTTTGCCTTCTGGAATCACTATTATGGGAAAATTGATTTTTCTACTAACATGCAACTAAAAATCAAACCCTTGCCCAATTTGATCACGCGTGTTTATAAATTGTGTAGGCTCTGATAATTTTGGCCTACTGCTCCCTCTGAACAATAAAATTCTCTTCTTTTCTTTTGAGCTTCCAAGTTGATCACTTAAGCTCTGATACCATGTGAAAATTTTAAATACTAAAATCATATTGCAGCAAATGGTATTTTTTCTAATTGTTAATTAATTGATACTTTATCTACTACAACAACTATGAAATAAATCACATTACAACCTTCAAAAATAAACCGCAGAATAAAATTAGTACTGGAAACTAAGAAATTCTAGCACACACACATAAAAATTTTACACCATTATTTTTGGACAATTGTGCCCGGAAAAACCCAGTGTGGGGAAAAAGGTGTAATAGATGAGGTCTTTATTATTATTCTTCAGCAACAAATTCTAGTACATTGATTTGAATGCAAAACTAGCAATCCATTCTGAGAGAAATACCGACAAAATATCTATGAGGTAAATACCTCAACACATCAATTGATTCTTCTCTGAAATATGGCCAAACTAGGTTATATGAATTCCCCTTGCATGAGGCTCTATGCAGTGCTTGCATAGGCTCTATTTGTTCTGACTTCGGAAGTCACTGAATCTTGTATCCCTTCTTGTCTCTAGCTCAGAAAGTGACTCGATAGGTGTCCTATAGTTTATCCCCACCTCCAACAACTAACTTGACTCCTCCTTTGGGTGAATCGAGCTCTCCCTAGAGACCCTTTGCACATGCCTTGTGCAGTATCTTGAGGAAAACTCGTCCCTCTTATTATAGACATATTTGGGCACTGCAACCCCAATCATATATGTCCATAAACCAAGGGCTTTTGAGTCCCTAAAAGTGTTGTTTCACACCTTAAAGGAACAAGGTTAGCTGATTACATCATCTCCCAAAAGTTCTCCAAAGAAAACTACTCAGAACTGGTCAAAACTAGACCATACACACGAGTGCTAAGGGTGTGATGCATCTCACTTGCCCCATGCAAAAAGTGTGATGCATACTGAAAATCCCTTCTATAGAGTGTGATGGGCGATAGTAGACAAATGGCAGAGACAGTTTGCAAGGTGGATGATCATGGAATCTTCCAGAAACTTCTCCTATGATACTTTCCTCTCAGAATTCGCCCAGGGATGAGTAAGAGATCATGAATCTCCAAGTGGAACCAAGAACTATCAGAGAGAAGACACTAATCAAAATCCCAGAAGCTGACTCACCCCCCTACAAACATCTATATATGGATCCCTCATCCCAGAGATCCAAAGGCTGGAATTTTGTATCTTGTAAGGAAGTGATATTGGTTTCTTGGTGGAACATCATAGTTTTGGGTGATATAAGCTTTTCATGAGGTGAAGAAGGGCTTTCATGCCGGGAGGATGACGTTGGGTCAGATCAGTGGGTTGTAATCCTCTCTTATAATCTTTATATCAATAAAGCTATTCAAGTTTTCCTCCACATTCTTGTATGTTTGATGATATATGCATTTGTGTGGTCAATATATATCTGTTCCTATATTGTTTATGACTGTAGATCTCTATACTTTGAAGGTATTATGCTGCTTTGACTTTATAGGTACTCTTTGAAGCGGGGTGAGCAAGGAAGGAGTGGCAAATATCTGTCAGAGGGGAGAGGGAACAAGCAAGGAACCAAGCGAGAGATCGAGGTTGGTATTCTTTGCTCCTTTCCTATCTAATTCTCATAAAGGAAAATGAATGTAACATTAATCTGTTTGTTTCTAAGATAGCTACCTGTCTTAATGGGACTAGCAGCTCTGCATAGACACTAGATTTCCCTGATAACAAAAGGGCGACTCCAATGCGGAACGAATAGCTTGTTTTCTTGTCTATATTTGTTTGCTTTATAAACGACAGACGGAGCCTGAAGTCAAGCCAACTAGCCTTCGAACTGCATTTGATATGCATGTGCAAAGTAGATCAATGCTGCTTCAGTCTATCTCTGGGTTTTGTTTATAAACTAAACAATTGATTTGCAGACATCCTAATTGCCCTGGTGGTGGCTCAAGTAACCTCATTAGATCAGCCCCTGTGATTTGTATTTACTGAACATCATTAGCTCGACCTAATTCCTTGAACTAAGCTGCAAACTGTGACCAAGAACCAAGTTGAAGTCTCATCCCTAGACCATCACACCTTCTCCTCTTGGGAATCTGGATGCATCGCAACTCCCATGTGCAGTAGGTGAGATGCATCACTCTTTCCCTGTGTTACAGGTGTGATGAACATTTAAAATTGTTTTTGCCTTCAGATTTTGGTCTTTTGTTCACTCTTTTCAATTTTATTCAGGAGTTTTGCTATCTGTGATTAGTAAACCACTGTGGAAACTCCCTTCCTTTGCATGATTCAACCTCCATTGTACAAAGAATTGTGAATGCTTTTGTGTATTGTTCGCCATTTACAGTTCTCTTTTACAAGGAAGTAGCGTAATCGAACTATTGTCTTTTGATTTGGAAGTGTCGCAAGTGTTGTTTTTAGTCAAAGAAAAGAATCCTACTATTCTTAATGGTCGATTACACTGTTACTCTTGTATTTGATTTGAATTAATAGTTTTTCAAGTGTCAAAAACAATTTTAATTCAGAATTGCAAAGTGTTGTCATTATCTTCCTTTCATCTTTTGAAGAGAAAATTGTTTGTACTGTCACTTTGAAAAGATAATTCAAATTTGTACTTAGCATTCTTTTTTTCATTCACACATTAAGAAGCGGAAAACAAATACATGAATGTGCATTTTCATTTAGACTACTTGTTGATTTTGATTTAGGAGAGTGCATCTAGGGTGTGATCTCTGCTCTATGTTGAAAGAATCTCGCTTCTCTTTCCTTAGTAGCTAGGATTTTCATTGCAAAAGGCGATTGAATGACTGTTTATCATCTTAGATTGCATTTTAGGAATTGTATATCTACATCACGTAGTGAACCTTAAAGGAAAACCTCTTAAGAAAGATTAACTGTAAAATAAATTCAATGAACATAAAAATGCTTTGGAACCTAACGCACAACATTTAGAAGTCTAGGCTAGAGATGTATTCTGACGTCGTAAAGCCTGGTAACTATCGCTTTCAACGTAGGTTGGGTGATTCCTCCTCTTTGAGATGACAAGTGCCAGTACGGACTTGTGCTCCCATGTATCGTCAAGTATATATTGGAAGACCACAATAGGCCATACCCTTTATCCTTAGGAAGCCGTGTCTGCCACCCTATGAATCGCAATGCACTGAACACAGCATTCGGGAAGATTGACTGTCGTACTGTAAAAAGTATTCTGCAGTTTTGCAATTGGTTTGGTAATCCCTCTGTCTAGATTTCCAGAGTAGTCTCTCTCGTTCCTTTTCAGACTCCTTAAAGGAAAAGGTCCATTTGAGCACTTGTCACTTCAGGCTCATTAAAAATCGAAGGCGACTAGAGTCATCTTTAGCTTTTTCTTGACTCTTAAAAATTGAAAAAGAAAGTTGTGTCAAAGCATCTAAAATTCATTAAATTCGGAATCACTTTTTCCCCTTTATTTTGAGTTGATCGAGTAATCTGCAATCGTAGAATAAATTCAATCTAAACCCCATCATTCATGGAGATTAACAAGTCAAACATATTTGACTCTAGAAACAAAACTATTCTTGACAAAGCGAACGCGTTTGACCGGATCAAAGTCCCCTGATTTGCTTGGAACTTGTGTTCCAACATCCTCAGGGACTTTGGTTACTCCAACCATTTCTGGTATCCCTACCTTTACAGAAGAAGTTCCACGGCCACAAGAGAACATTAGAACTGATCCTAGTGTAACGGTAAATGCTTCTATTCCTGAACCAACTCCATCTACAACTGACTCAGAAGATGTTACCCCTCCGACATCTGTCGCTGTAGAGTCTATACCTTCTTCGGCACCAGAAATATTTTACGGACCTGACGGTCTACCTCTCCCACTTGGATTGATTACTGTAGAAGGGATTGTGAAGGATCCTCCATCTAGTACTCCATTGCATTTTGGATATGGGATCACCCTATATCCTTCTTCATCAGAAGTTAGTCTCCCTTCATTGCAAGTTCCTGTAGAATTGCTAGGAAATGTTTTGGATAGACTAGATATGTCTGAACAACCGTCGACATCGAGGACTGTGTCATTTGACACAGCAGCAACAGAACCTCCTGCTACTACTCCGACAATGTTCACTGGTGTACCATTTGTCCCAACTAGCTCTCAACCGCTAGATGGGGTCCATCTAGGGACTGTTTCAACAGCATGGTCTATTCCCATTTGTTCATCCGAAATAATATCTAGAATCTCTTATGTTGAGTCTCAGCAAATTGATCCTTCACAATAGTATCAATTTGGGAACCCAATCTCCAAAGGCAAATCATTCCTTTGAGCATTGGATTTCCGCCGTATGGGGGGCAGTATGCCCTTTCATTGTTTCCTCCAGGAGAACAACCATATGAGAGTTCACAACATAATTCAGGTTATGCTGGAATTAGATCCAGTGGTTGGGTACCAATACTGTCTCAACAACCAAGAGTTGTATACTCAATGCAAAAAAGTCTACCTATGTCAAACATTCCCACTACACCAGCTATTATGACTGTGTCGCAAGTACAAGCGTTTCATGTTGTATGCCAACCTTAAGTTTCTCAGGTCGCAATACAACAGCCTCTTGTCTCCGCGACGCAACCACAATCACCGATTAGTGGCTCCTTAACTGGAGTGTCCCAAGCTCAAACAGGTACTATTACCCCTCATCTTGGTCAAATAGCCAGTATTGGACAACAGTGCATGGCTTCACAACCATGGCTGCTACAATATCAACAACCACAATTCCAGCAAACTTACCAAGGATCTGAGCAACAAATCTTTGTGAGTAATGGACAACCTTATATTCAAAATGGTCAACATCAATCATATCATAATGGTTATGCCCATTAACCTTACCAAAGTTATAAACATCAAATGCATTATGCTGGTATGCAAAGACCCACTGCTCAGGCAAACCCATCTTACCCTGGGTATGCTTCGCCGAACCTGAATCAACAGTTGCCCTTCGTGGCGACTTTAGAGTTACTGGATCTAAATCGGCTAATGAACGATCCAATTGCTTATGCCCTTTGGTGGTCAGCGATTCCTCATAAACTTCCATAAGATATTCCTAAATTTAATGGAAATCTGGGTGAAGAACCGTCGAATCATGTGATGACCTTTCATCTGTGGTGTTCATCCAACACTCTCAATGATGATTCGATTAGGCTTTTCCTTTTTCAGTGAATGTTAACTAGTCCAGCAGCAAAATGGTACATCGAATTTCCTAGAGCTTCATTCGATAACTTCAGTACCCTTGCCACCACCTTTTTAACCCATTTTCAATTAGCAATAAGGTATGAAACAAGAACAGAGCTTCTCACCAATTTCAAGTAAACGATGGCCACTCACATATCTGATCATATTCATGAGTGGTGATGTCATCGCAGAATGGTAAAAACATATGTTCCTGATCAGTTGCTAGCTGAATGGTTTATTAAGTCATTGTTACCTTCTATTACAGAAGATGTGGCAAAGGGAGGAGTCGTCACTTAAGAGCAAGTTATTGCTCGTGTGCAATATCTAGACTTGATCTATACTCAGTCTGGCACACTCTATGAGAAAATCCCTGATGCTCCTAGACCATAGTTTTCTGTTCCTCCTCCTCCTAAACCAAACAAAGAATCTCATGCCAGCGATAGCGTGATAGGTACGAAAAGCACGAAAACCGTAAAGGCTACATCAAAGAAAGCTTGTATGGTGTCTAGTCAAAATGCAAATGAAGAACTTCTTGCCTCAGAGGTAAATGCCATGTCAACTGACAAAGGCAAAGAACTGAAGCAACCAGGAGGCAAGAAGAAAAAGAAAGGGAAAAAGAAGAACCAGGATGCGTCTTCTCCTGAAAAATCTTCTGCAAACCCTTTTGGGCAAAGGAAACCTCCTTCAGGGTGTCATATATGTGATGAGGATCATCAGACGAGAGATTGTCCACATAAAGCTGAAATTAAGAAATTATTTAAGAGTTCAAAAATCTTAGCAGTATTGACTGATCCGTTTCCAAGCCCGGGAACCATTCTGGTTTCTAGTGACAATGCTTCCCCATCCCAAGTGCTTATGTTGTCCATTTCAAAACAGAAAAATGATTCTTTGATATCGACAAGGAATAAAGATTACGGGAATCCACAACTATCGAACAACAAGGCTAATGATCAACCTAGTAGTTCGACAACAACTTCGACCAAAGTTGTGCCACCCATCATTCCTGAGCTAACGATAAAGCCGCCAAAGGGAGTAGTACACAAATCGACATTTAATCCTCGTGCCAGAGCAACACAAAATTATAATATAGTAGAGGACGTGGCCCAATCGCTGTCCGCTATGTCGACACTTGAGGTACTACAAAATTGCCCCTCCCAGAAGTAGGCTCTATTATCAGCAATAGGTGGGATTGACCCAATGGATTCCAATCTTGTGGCCTTTAATCATAAAGGATAGGACTCGCAATTACCAGGTCAGCTCGCTTTCCTTATTCAAGTGAAAGCACTCAACAAAACTGTTCATCGAACAATTATTGATGAGGGGGCATCTATATGTATTATGTCAATGAGTTGCTGGAAAACTTTAGGCTCACCACCCTTGTTGCGATCATCAACAATGTTAAAAGCATTTTATGGACGACCATACACCCCATACAGGATTTTAAGTAACTTGCAAGTTGAACTAGGGGGAAAAACAGTAGAAATTGATGTTGAAGTTATCAATGGAAACCTTAATTACAACATCCTACTGGGAATGCCCTGGATTTATGCTATGGCCGGTGTTGTGTCAACATACTTCAAAAATATTGCATTTCCTTTTCAAGGAGGAATTACAATCGTTGATCAACGAACTTTCCTCCCCAACAGTTCACAAGTTACGAGAAGCATTCCAATGATCCATGGGAGCTCTCATTCACTTTAAAATATCAAAGTAGGCCTCCTAAAAGACCCTACATTGATGGGTACGTTTTCCCTACCACCTCCAAACAATTTGGCGAAAGTGGCCATGGTGGGAACTTGCAATATGATATCTTTTATATCTAAAAGATTCAGAAGATTCCTGAACATTTTGTTAGCATGGATCATCACCATTTTAGAAATATTGTAGAAATCAATTTTCTTGGCCTGGGGGGCAAACCCAAATCAATGCTCATCGAGTGTTTGGATAGATAGGTCTAAGTAATATGGTACCTCTTCAAATCTTGGTCACATGTAAATTCTATAGACGAAGGAATTGTTCAGTCAATGATGATTGACGAAGCACCATGGGAAGATTACCACCATCATTCCCATCTTCCAGATTACCACGAAGATTATTCTAGCGACCTTAATCATCCTTCAGTTTTTTATTTTCTATCAAATATTGTAAATTCGGTGGATTTAGAGGATAATTCGTTGACTGGTGTCAAAATCGTTAAAAAATGAAACCAAGGATCTGAGCAAAATTCCTTGCCTTGTGTCAATCTCGTTAAAAAATGAAACAAGGCTGAGCAAAGTTCCAAGTCAAGTCTTTCCAAGATCTCAAAAGTGAACCTTCATTCCATCCACCTCGTTGAAAGCAATGAAGCTTGGGGGGCATGCACCTCAATTTGCGTCACTATACTGGGGGCATGCAAACCCATGAGCAATGTTTCTGCAAAGTTCAAGCTCATTAAAAAATAAACCTAGTCACAAGAAATGTTTCTGCAAAGTTTGAGCTCATTAAAAAATAAACCTAGCCACGAGCAGTGTTATCGAAGGGTTCAAGCTTGTTAAAAAATAAACCCACCATGAGTAGTTTTATGCAAAGTTCAAGCTCGTTAAAAATTAAACCTAGCAATGAGCATATTTTCCACTAGAGTTTAAGCTCATTAAAAAATGAACCAATCTCTGGTAAATAACCATTGTGAAATGCATTATCATCAGCTTTTGAACCTTGGTCATGTTCTTACCATCACCTCCACTCTGTTTTAGCTGATCATACGCCTCCATTTGATTGTTTACCCTTTTGAGGAACAGCTGCGACGAGTGATTCTATTAGCCATCCTTGTAACATTGCCATGATTGGAAAATTCAAAACCTTACCTGGAACCAGCTGCTACCTGAAAATATCGCTCGTTCCTAAAAAATGAGTCTCCTTTAAGCTCTTTTCATCTGACTCATAAAATATGAAAAGATTGCTGAGAAATTGGCCTCTCCAGCTCATTAAAGCTATCGGAAGTGCTATCCCTCCTCTAGATTTTAATCTTTTCAGACCTGAGGGATTATTACATAAAAAGATCGAGCGCTTGTCTTGTTCAGCTCGTTAAAACTATCGAAAATTCATCCCTTTCGTATTATTTTATGCTTTTTCAAACTTAAGGGATTATATGATGAAAAAGGATTATTGGAGTTTCCTTTCCATCCCTTTTCAGACTCTCTAAAATTGAGAAAGGATCGAGTTGTCTTTGTCGTTAAACTCGTTAAAACCAATAGCGACAAACTTGTCTGTATAGATAAGAACGAGTTTCACTGTCGCTAGGCTCGTTAAAACATAGCGACAGGTTTTCCCGGAGGGAAAATTATAAAACAAGCATATGTTATCCTCCTCAAGCTTGATAAAAATAAAGAGGTACTGGTCAACAATGACTGGGGAAAAATTGGGAAGAAAACTT
>APFE031147601.1:0-27133 GCA_000404065.3 Pinus taeda | reverse complement strand
AAGTATGCCAATGCCCTAAGCTAGAAAGAAGGCACCTTAGAAGAGCCAATTGGTAAAGAAGAAATGCTAAGAAGAGAAACAAGCAATCTTGAGAAAGAGGCTGACTTGGAACATTGTGGGCAGGTTTTTTCCTCCTGTCAAAGGCAAATTGGAGCAGCTGCCTCATCTTCCACAGCCCAGCAGCAAGTAGCCGAAATTGCCCAACAGGAAACAAATAAAGATAAGGGCAAGCAGGTGGAGCAGGAAAAGCCGCCTCCTACAACAGAGCAACAAACAGAGCAGCAAGTAGAAAAGGAGGTCGAACAGCAACAAGAACAGCAAGAAGAACCTCAAGAAGAGGGGAAGCCTATGCAGCAAGAACAAATTGCTGAAGCCCCAGCACCTACTGAGCAACAGGCTCAAGAGAACATGCCTTCTGGGCAAGAGAAGACAGTGGAGACCTCAGTGCTCCAAACTCCACAAAAGGTGGAAAAAGGAAAGAAGAGGGACAGAGAGCAGGAGACTCCCCTTATCACGTCCACAAATCAAGGGGAGAAAAGGCAAAGATTAAATCCCCTCTTTGAGGAAGAAATGCCTATGGGGCAATCGGTGATAATGGGCCCACCAAGTATGGAGGTATCTGCTAGTTCCTTTCAGCAGGAACAAGAGAGAAATCTTGGAGGAGAGGTCATCTCCTCAAGTCATCAAAGGAGAGCAGAGGTAAGCATCAAGCAACAGTTTACTGATATCAAGAGGAGAAATGAGCCACTCAGGCTCCAAATCTACAGCCAGTTGCTAAAGATGGCCCCTACAAATCAACAGAGGCTTATGTCAGCCTATGACATCTCAGAAGGAAAAATGACCATGAGTCATTTCATGCCCACCACGCTGCAGCCACAGTCAGCTGCAGACTACATAAGAACTGACCTGGAGGTTCTTGCAAAATACATCCACCCTATGGACCAAATAGAACTTCATAAGAAAACGGGTGAAATGGTCTATGCAACATTGGCAAACAAAGCAATGTTGGCAAAAAGGTTGGAAAACAACCTAAACAATACAGCTGCCCAACTGGAGTTGGAGAAAGCATCCTCCCTGGCCAAAGACAACAGGATCAAGTCTTTGGAAGATATAATTATAGAGCTGGGGCATGACCCCAAGGATCCAAAGGCCATACAGATGCTACTAAAAAGAAGAGATGCAGACCTTGCAGCCCTGAGAAAGAAGGTAAAGCCCTCAGCAACCATTCACCCCCAAATAGATGAGGTTGCCCAGCAGAAGCAAGAACAAGAGATAGCTACATTGCTGGTAGCACTGCACAAGAAACTAGTGCAGACAGAAGGGAGGCTGGAAGACACTGAGGCTGCACTGCAGGCAGCCCTGCAGTAGAAAGAGGGAGGCCAGACTTCTCAGCCCCCTCCAGAGGTTATAAACCTTGAGGAGCCTCCAAAGACCACTCCTCCTCCCACAGAAGCAGCAGCAGCAGCATCACCATCAACATCAGCAGCAGCACCATCAACATCAGCACCAGCACCAGCACCGTCTACAGAGCAGGCTCCGAGCCTGGACATGCAGAAATTGTTGAATGAGGTCCAGGCCCTAGAGGCCCATATGACAGAATTGAATGGAGCCAAGGAGAATTTGGCCAAGCTGAATGAGAAATATGACAAATCCAAGAAAAATGTGGCTGAGAAAGGGAGAAAAATAAAAGCTCTCAAGGAAAGGATAAAAGAGCTGGAGAAAGAGCTCACCCTTGACAAAGTGGTGGCTGAGATCAGAACAGTTTTGTGGACCCACATTGGCCAATCAATAACGAACCAATGGCAATACATTGAAACTATTCATGAGCAAATGGAGCTCATAGGCAAAGCACAAAAGGAAGTCCATAGAGCAAGGGCATCTCTAGGCAGTATGCCTGAGATAGCCAGCAGAATGATTAATGTGCTTAATAACCGGACAGGTCCTCAGCTGGCAGCAATTGGGATCTCCAACAGGACAGAAACTATCCAGCTGATAAAGAGGGTCCTCACACTGAAAAGCCTGGTGCAGACATTGGATAGAAGAAGCGAGGACATGCAAACAGAGGTAAATAGGTTCATGGACAAATTTGCAGCATTACAGGGCAGAGGTCTTCCTAGCTTACTCAACAGTGCAGGAAAACTTCTATCACATGAGGTTTATGCAAAGAGGGTGAACACATTTGCCACCAATCAGATCAGTCAAGGATCAAGCAGCTCACAGGCAACAGGGCCAGCATCTGGGAAAACTCTCTATGACAGAGTAGAGAATTTGTTTTTTATTATGAAAGAGATTAGCCATCTGTTTGAAGTGCCTCCAAACTTCTACAAATACACAGAGGCAGATGAGACCTTGGATGCAATTTTGAGGCATCAATTGGTGGACCTCCATGATACAGTTATTATTATAAACAAGGGGTTTCATCTAAATTTTTCCATCGAAATATATAAATCATCACATTCAGAAAGTGTGGTGCATATACTGTGACCAAAAGGTGGAATGAGCCACCTCAGCAGGAAGATTCGGCCACCAAAAAGCAACAATGACAGCTACAGCTAGCAGGGCCGAGAAAAGCTACAGCATGACAAAGTATAAAGACACATCATTCACATCATTCAGCATTAAAGCAGAACGCTCAACCGACTCACTCTCCTCCAAAGGTCAAGAAGAGGCCTCACAGCATTAAAGGCCATTTATCTTACATTGAGAGTAGCAATAACTTTCTTATCTGATATTTTGTAAAGTTGGTGAGCATAGTTAATGTATCAAATGACTCAGCATTCAGATATTTTGTAGAAGCTATTGTATATATTCCCCCTCGCACAAACTTTCAAGGGGTTGTGGTGAGTTTTGTTGTTCTCTTATGAAGAAACGAGAACCCGGCTATAACTTTCAGAAGGATGTTATAAATAAAGCTTGGAGTTTACAGGAACTGAGTCTTACTGGTGCATGCTGTGATTGGAACCATTGAAAGCTACAGGATTCTAGTGTTGTGGCTTGATATAATAAGTGTTTCTCTATCTTTGTTAATTTTTCTGTTATTTGTTTTAACTCATGACTCTCACATGTTGTTCTAAATCTAGGAAAGAAAGAAAAATAATAGCTCAGGATTTGTCCATGGAGACACCCTGATCTCAATCTATCTTCACTGTAAATGTTTTTCTATAACTTCAGATGTTTAAATTAGAATTCTTAACTGCTCCAATAAGCCTTGAATATCTCACAGTCACTATTCAGTAATTCAGTTATGCTACTGAGTAGAAATTGTTGTTCAAATTTGTATCACACTGTCTGTAACTCCACTTACCATTGTTTCACTCACTAAATCGGAAAATTATATTAACAATAGCCATCTAGCCTTGCAGCAAAACCTTCTCCATCACAGGCACCATAACTATCTCACATTTCTGACTCCATATGCCCAACGGATTAGCATCTTCTGCACATTTCATGCCCTTCTTACAACAAAAGTTCACCAACCAAAGTCTCAAACAGGAAACTAAGACTTTTAACTAGCCTAAAATCCTCACAACGCATAGCTAAAACTTAAAGAGAGATCCCTCTCTGATTATATATAGGATAGGATCTATAATCCAAAGGTTGTTTAGTGGTTACCCTGGCCGTATTCCCTTGGGAGTCAAAGGGAACAACCTGGGTGATAACATAAATGGCGACTCCACTGGGGAAAACCTCAGGATTTTCTAATTACTGTATATTTCCTAAAGCTGCAGGTGAAGCCTAAATGTTAGCCAGGAAGCCTTCAAAACTGTTTCTGTTTTACATTAACAACTTTACATGAAAGCTTCTTCAGTCTATCTTCATACTAGCTTTAAGACATACACAACCATTCCAAAATCTTGTCTAGCCCTTGCAGAATAAGAAAATTCTAAAAATAATCAAAAAACAATTTAGAAGTTGGCTCCCAAGAAGAATCAACGATATACAAGGTCCAATCCTGACCCTAACCCGCCAACTATTTTTGAAAATCCTAACACAATCCCTAAAAACATTAGGAAGCAGCAAAAACAAGAAAATCCTTCTAACTTGAGCCCTGAGACAGTCTACCTTAACCCCGTTCTCACTCCAATCAAGGTTTTATTCCGGTCTACCCCTGGTTCCCCTAGTTCACCATCTACATCTCAAAGCCCTCCTTTCACACCTTCATCCAATTCACATATTCCCTTGACCAACACTGTAGTCTTTTCCATACCTATTACCCCTATTGTCCCGTTTTTCCCTGTCAACCCCATAAACCTTGCAAATATGGCCAATAGATATGCACCCCTGCAGTTACCTGCTAATGCTATAGCCCTGCCTCATGACTAGCAATCCAAAATTTCATACTTTGACTCCACTGGCCCTTTCACAGCCATTCAGCATGCCAGAAGGATGCAAGATCATTTTGAGAACTATGAAATTGATGATGACAGTGTAAGAATGAGAATTTTTGTTCAGAGCTTGACATGGGATTTAAGAACCTGGTTTAGGTCACTCACTGCAAATACCATAACAACTCCTGATGAGCTTTACCATGCCTTTACTAATAGATGGGAAAAGAAGAAAGATCCCTTGCACATACTAGGTGAATATGATACAATCAAGCGAGGTCCTCAAGAGACCGTTTTGGAGTATTGTGCAAGATTCAACAATGTATACAACACAATACCGCAGAATTTGAGACCTCCCCCTGATCTAGCATTGTACAAATTTCCTGATGGTTTTGACCCTGACATGGCATATCAGTTGAAGGAAAGAGCCCCTGAAACCCTTGAGGATGCACAAAAAGTTGCTGTCACAGTGGAGGCTAACCTAATTGCCAAGCGGAATAGGGCAAGATTGGAAAAGAGAAACACCTTCAAAGAAGAACCCTCAGCCTTTGATCAGAAACTGGATGCAATACTCACTGGTATGAAGAGGTTGGGTGACAGAGTAGAATCAGTTGAGAGAAAGTCATCATGGGAAGCACCAAAAAATAACCCTATCAGGAATCCAAATTTCAGGAGAAATCAAAACCCAAACGTTGGCAAGGCTAGTTCTGATCTAGAGATAAGGCCTCCCTTCTAGGAAAACTATACTGAAGCATCCACTTCAAATGAGCAAGTAGATGACACCCACATTAACCTAATGGGCCTAAATGAGCGAGTCTTTATGAGTCATGAAGATCACAAGGAGGATGACATTAAGCAGTTCCAAACCAAGTCAGGTGAGTCATTTGACTTTAAACAAGGTTATGACACAGCTGTTTATGAAGTTCACAAGCAATACAAGCTAAGAAGCAGAACTGTAAATGTAACACAGCCTGAAAAAGCAAAGGATAGCCTGCAGCCCAAAAAAGCCATATTCACAGAACCACATGAAAAACTGATTCGGTTACAAATGAAATAACCGTTGAAGAAGTAACTGAACTATTTCCCTCAAAACAAAAGCCAATGGTCGCACCACCTTTGCAGCCTAATCCAAGTAATACTCCTCAAGAGATGAGTAAAAAGGATAACTCTCATGATCAAGACAAGGATCAAGAGGAAAACTCAATAAAAAAGGAAAAGATTGTCACCCACAATACCAAGATCCAAACTGAAAGACCTTTTGACTTAGAAGCTGAAATTGGCAAATTGAAGATAGCTATTCCTCTTTCAGAATTAGCCAAGCACGACATTTACAAACAACAAATCAAGAAGTCCCTTCAACTTACTTGTAATAAAGATAATGTCAATGTGTTAGACGATATCCCAAAATTGCTTTTCGGTCCAGAGGTTGATGGAAAGACAACAGTTACAGGGATCTTACCTTTCTATGTCAGTTTGCATGTTCATGATAAGATACTACGTAATGCAATGTTTGACTCAGGTGCCTCTCACAACCTTATGCTTAAACCAGTGATGGAGAGGCTCAACCTAGACATTACAAGACCTTATAAGGATCTATTTTCATTTGACTCCAGTCAAGTTAAATGTTTAGGCTTAATAAAAGATCTTTGTGTGTCGCTTGTCCAGTACCCAAATAAAACAATTCTAATGGATGTTGTAGTTGCTGATATCCCGCCCAAATATGGAATGCTGTTATCAAGATCATGGGGGGCTAAACTCCAAGGTTCCCTACAATTAGACATGTCATATGCCACCATTTCAGTCTTTGGTCAACCTAAGAGGCTATATAGAGAGTCACTTATGAAATATATGGTCAGCAGTGAAGACAAACCTCAAAAATTTCCCATATATGCTGTTCATTCTGACATAGACTCCTATATTCTCTTCAATGACAATACAGGTCCCACAAATGATGAAGAAACCCAAACACTCAAACAAGATCGGCATATAAATGAAGAAACTCCTAATCTAGAAATATTGGTTGAAAAATCAACAAACAAAAATGTTCAAGAAGACAAACCAAATGTAAGCCAAGATCTCAAATTGTTGATGCCAAGTCCCACTACAGTTGACAATCCTTCCCTAAATCAAGAAGTCCTCTGGTTTCTTGAATTCGATGGGTCAGTCAACAAATTTGGGGCAGGGGCAGGGGTTTGGATACATAACAAACAGAACAATCATGCAGAGGGCTGAGCCTATAGGTTAAACTTCAGATGCACCAACAATATGGCAGAATATTAAGCTCTCTTACTAGGCCTTAAACTAGTAAAATCCTTACAGGCCATAAAAGTTTCAATCCTAGGAGACTCAGACCTAATCATCCAACAAGTAAAAGGAAACTTTGTCACTAATGACAAAAGACTGAGATCTTATAGGTCTGCTGCTGTTGAAATACTAAATTCCTTCACTGAATTCCAAATAACCAAAATTCCTAGAACCCATAACCTTCATGCTCATAGTTTGGCCACATTTGCAAGCACTTGCAAACTACCTTTTGAACCCCAGCAATGCTTTGCAGCTGAGGTAAAACACAGACCTTCTGTCCCAAACAATGTCAAGGATTGGCAAGTATTTGAGGATGATACACAAATAAACAACTTCTTAACTCTGCAGCAAGAGTTTTCAGGACTGAACATTGATACAGAGGCTGCAAGTGATTCACAAACACTAGCTGAACAACACCAAACAAATATCTCACTCGAAACAGCAAATCAAATGCTTTGTCCAACAAACTTTGACCAGGAGAAAATACAAGAACTTGAACAAGTTCATTCTGAAGAAATAGCTGATACTGAAGCTAAAGTTATACAATGGAAAGACAATATTCTTCCAACAGGCCTAACTCCATTGGAGGACATTTTTGACTCAAATGATGTCCCTAGAAAACCAAAATTGCAACCCCTTAATGCTGCCATTGAAGAGTGCAACATTGGAACTGTTGAAAAGCCCAATATAATTAAATTATCTGCATCTTTACCACCTGATAAAAAGCCTAAATACATTGACCTCTTCAAAGAATTCCAAGATGTCTTTGCATGGAGTTATGAGGATTTAAAGTCCTATGATACCTCCATCATTCAACATACTATCCCTCTTAAGCCAAATCAAAAAACTTTTAAACAGAAATTGAGGAGGATCAATCCTATGCTTCTCCCTTCAATTTAAAAAGAGGTACAAAAAATGTTTAAAGCTGGCATAATAGCACCGATCAGATTCTCAGAATGGATTTCAAATTTGGTCCCTACAAGAAAGAAAACTGGTGAAATAAGGCTTTGTGTTGATCTAAGGAACTTGAATCAAGTGTCCCTAAAAGATAATTACCCCTTACCCAAGATGGATCACATCTTGCAAAGAGTAGTGGGGGCATCGAGAATTTCTTTACTTGATGGATTCTCAGGCTTCAACCAGATCCTAGTCCACCCTGATGATCAGGACAAAACAACATTCACAACCCCATGGGGAACCTTCAAATATGTCAAAATTCCTTTTGGGTTGAAAAATGCAGGAGCTACCTTCCAAAGAGCAATGGATATTGCTTTCGCCAAAGAAATCCATGATTTCCTTGTCATTTACTTAGATGACCTCACACCTTTCTCAAAATCTGACCACGAACATTTGAAACATCTAAGGCAAATATTCATAACTTGTAGGAAATATGGGATTTCCTTAAATCCCAAAAAATCCCTGTTTGGTTTGGAAGAAGGTAAGTTATTAGGTCATATTATTTCGAAGGATGGAATTAGGATTGACCCAGACAGAATACAGGCCATCTTGCAAATTCCTCACCCAAGAAACATCAAAGAATTACAAGCATTCCTGGGAAAGATCAACTTCCTCAGGAGATTCATCCCAAATTTGGCAGAACTAAGCAGATTACTGAATAACATGCTGAAAAAGGATTCAAAGGTGAAATGGACAGTATAAGCAAATCAAGATTTTGAAGGAATAAAGTTGGCCCTTACACAAACTCCAGTCTTAACAAATCCTCAATTTGACAAAGCGTTTATCATCTTCTCTTTTGCTTCCCAACATACTATTGCTGTTGTCCTATTACAGAAAGATGACCAAGGAAATGAGAGACCTATTGCATTCTTTAGTAGAGCTCTCAGAGATGCACCCCTAAAATATCAGATCATGGAAAAGCAAGCATATGCCTTGGTCAAAGCCATCAAAGACTTTAGAATTTAATAGTCCCTATACTCCCAGTTATAAGCTTATGTCCAAGCCCATTGCCAAGAGACATACTCACTCAAGAGAACTTGGAGGGCAGAAGAGGAATGGACTGCCAACATTAGAATTTGACATTGAAATAAAACCTACAAAATTGATAAAAGGGCAAGGTTTGGCTAAATTAATGTCTGAAACAAACTTCCAAGCCTTGGATATCAACCAACTGGACAGTGAACCGGAGCTGGCGACTCCAAAGATCAATGTAGCCTTTGAACAATCTCTGTGGTATTCTAATATCTGTTATATATTGCAAAACCTGTCTGCTCTGCCAGGATTGTCCAGGACCAAATGTAGGTTCTTAAAAATGAAAGCCTCAATATTTTGTGTAATAGAGGGCAATTTGCTTTGGAAAAACCATGAGGGTATATTGCTAAACTCCTTAATTGAAGATGAGGCTAACAATGTCATAAAAGAATTTCATGCAGGTGATTGTGGTGGACATTTGTATTGGAAGTCCACTGTGGATAAAATACTGAGGGCTGGTTACTACTGGCCCACTTTGTTCCCTAATGTAAAAAATTTCACCACCTCATGCCATAAGTGTCAAATATTTGAGGGAAAGAGAAAATTACTACCACTCCCTTTGAGGCCTATTGCAACAGAAAGACCTTTTCAGCAATGGGGTTTGGATTTCATTGGGGAAATTCATCCCTCATCCTCAGGCCAGCATAGATGGATCCTCACAGCCACAGACTACTTCACCAAATGGATTGAGGCCATCCCATGTAGACAGGAAAATGATTCAGTAATCATTCAATTTTTGGAGAACAACATATTGTCTAGATTTGGTTGTCCCAACAAGATAATAACAAACAACACTGCTGCTTTTAGATCCAAGAAAATGGTGAATTTCTGCCACAAATTTCATATTACTTTCAGTCATTCCACCGCATACTATCCTCAAGGAAATGGCCTAGCTGAGTCATCAAATAAAAGTCTGATAATCATCATCAAGAAGGTGTTGGAAGAAAATAAGAAAAATTGGCATAAGAAACTTGTAAATGCCTTATGGCAGATAGACTAACAACCAAGAGATCCATTGGTGTCAGCCCATATGAGTAAGTCTATGGATTAGAAGCCAAATTTCCTTCATCACTAGGGGTTCCTGTTATGAAACTTCTTCAAGAAAGTCAAGCTGAGCCCAATGACATGCAAAGAAGGGTCAATCAGATAATATGTTTGTAGCAAACCAGAGACCAAGTTTATAACAGAGTACAAATTCTCCAAGAAAAGTTAAAAAGGGCTTTTGATAGAAAGACTAAATCTGAAGATTTCAGCGTAGGTGACAAAGTCCTCAAGTGGGATTCAAGAAGGGAAGATAAAGGAAAAACATGGGAAATTTGATTCTCTTTGGAGTGACGATTTGTTATCCAAGCAGTCCAAGGAAACAACACCTACTTCCTAAAACATTTGGATGAAACTGACTTAAATGAAGGTCTTGTCAATGGCACGATGTTGAAGCATTATTTTGACTATTTTCCATGCATATAGCAGGGTCTTTTTCTCCTGTACATAATCAGTTGTATATATTTTCTTTCAGCATACAAATAGTTCAGTTCAAAAGATTACTGTAAATAAGCAGGAAAAACCTTGACATTCCAGAAGTGCCACAGAGGTGACAGCCTCCAGTTTTGAAGTACAAAGATAAAGGTTTCAAGTTTTGGTAGGAGCAGTCAATGGCCAAGGCATTCTGACCTGCTGTTCTTGGTCTTTCAAAGGAAAAACCATCCCCAAGTGGAGCCACTGTTAGATACCTATACCAATAGGTTTCATTTTTCATGATTGGGAAGGGAAGTGTCAACATGATCTAGTTTGGTGATGCAAAGATCTCATATTCTTGTGGAGGAAGTATACTTGTTTTGATTGATGCTGCCCTACTTCTGGATGGGTGATCCAACAGCCTAAGCTGGGTCATGCCATGTTTCAATTTTTGTTATAGATTAGAGAAAGAAACCTATCCAAACAACTCAATCTTGGCAGGTAAAGTAGATAGGTAGTGAAAGAAGGTTCCCAACTGTTTAATCTGGGACCTTGGAAGCAATAAGGGTAGCTTTAGATAGAAAATCAAAAGAAAGCCAAAGGAAAAGAAAAGGCACAAAAGGGTTTGCAAATCTAAGTGCACCCTCCTTGGAGTAATAAAAAATGCTAAGAAATAGAGTGGGTAGGTAGAGGGGGTTGCATAAAGTTTGGTTCGTGGCCTTGCACTGGCCTAAAGCAAAGGTAAAAACATGGTGCCAGTACAAATGACCTATTTGCAGTAGTCTTGCAGAAGCCTAATGGAGCATGTCTAACTTCCAAGTCACCCCCTATCACATTCATAACTTACATCCCTATGCCACCCATGTACACAAAGAAAATCAAAGTCTTTTGTTGGTTCTAGTTTCTTTAATAGCCACATCTCTTTTGCAAAATTCTTTTCATTTTGATCTACTTCCCCAAAACTAAGTTAATTTCTTATAAAGAACTTAGTATTCTACCTCCCTCATCCACCCCCTTTTTCATCCATATTAACTACTAACCTATCATTATGTAACTCCTTATACCCCTTATTCCCCCTATTACTATGTAAAACTTGGCAAAAAAACCCAAAAAATCTATGTATCCCCTTCCCCGAGCATTATAGCTCTATGTGTGGATTTGAAGGTCTTCCAGCGCTAAAACATTTAAGCGCAACCAAAAGAGCGCCAAAGAATTAATCCTCGAATTAATCCGAGATTTTCTCGGATTAATAACCTTAAACCCACTTTGCAAATAAACCTTTGAAAAAACCCATTTAACCCATAATGCTGAAAAAAACCGAAAAACCCACTTTTTACAAAGTTCCTCCAGGCGCGAATTTCAGAGAAAATAATATTTTATCCTTCCCCGCAGCCTGTACTGCCCATGCATCTTATCGATTCATCGAGCGTCGGATCTGGGCCTTCCCATCCGACGGCCCACATCATATCGGGTGGGCATCCGCAACCGAAAGTTGCCTTCCGATAAATTGTCAGACGGTGACGTAAGGCGTCTGCCACGCGTCACCCTTATATTCTCTCAGAGCGTCCTCTGACAATACTGCGACCGTATGGAAGGCGGTCCGAGAAAACCCGGTTACCACTCTGCAAGACCGCTTGCCCACGCCAGTGCCACGCCCGCCCACGTCACTTCCACTTGGTGCCCTGTATGCACCCCCGACCGCCATAGCTCCTATGTGTCCGCCACCTGTGCAATCGCCGTGGACCACTCACAGGTTGCCACGTCACCCGATGATGTCATGCTGACATCACCCGACCTGATGATGTCATGCTGACGTCATCCAAAAAGCGCGCCAATAACCCAAAAGTCCATATTTTAGCCTATTTTCGCATTTTTTCTCATTTTTGCTTAAAGAACTATTGCTCTCCTCTGCATGAAAATTACGTCGATCTGCCACCAACCTGCTGAAATCGACCTGAAGAACGCTGCCGCCTACAACCTACCTGTATTTGTCACCATTTCCGGCAATTCACCAGGTATTTACCCAGAGCATCCCTTCAGAGCTAAGTTATATCCATATTTCTCCCGAACTAAATTTACAAGAGTAAGACAACCTGTTTTTACCAGCAAATCCTTGGAAAAACGAGCATTCCTCACAGGTGCAGGGTCGAATTTCACCTGCTAAACCCATATACAGTCACCCTTCCCCAAATTCCCACTCTGTCCGCGCATTTGTGGACTGTAAACCTAAAAAGCATAATTCACAAAGAAAACAGAGTTGCCAGCTCCTGCAATCCCTCAATTAACTCTTATTGAGCATTCTGCACCATTGTCACCATAGTTGCCTCATTTACCCTTACAATTGACTTTACTTCTGCAAAATTAGCCCTCTGTGGTCTCCTACCCGCTAAAAACCAGTTCAGCACCAAGTCATAACTACTGCTTAGCCATGGAGACACCAATAGTCCTGAATGTTCAACCTCTGAATGCCCCACACAGAGAGCTAGAGTGGAAATCCCTAGGTAATAAAGATTACGAGATGTTAGACTCCATGCCCATGACATCCAAGTTCAATATTCACCTGATGAATGAATTAAAGGCCCAACATCTCAGTGGAGCTGACACCTTAGGAATTTGGGATTCCCACATACCCATTTACAACCTCCCTCAAGTCAATGTCCTCCCAGACTTGATAAAACAATGCATGTCGAGCTATGACCCCTATCAGAGAGTCGTCCTCAGCCCCTCAGGCTCAGTATTGTTCCATATCACCCCTGAGGCCATCAATGAAATGCTCCACTTTCACACCACAAAACCCCTAACTCCTCTCTCCATCCATGATTTGATAACTAAAGGGGGCAAGTTGTCTAGTGATCAGATTGCCAGGGTTAATCAATTGTTTATTCAGCCTCAATATCAATCTATGACCACTGCTCTTCCCATAGCATATTCATATCTTAATGAGCTGGGCAAAATGATGGTAGATTTGATCAGTTACATCCCGGGTTATGGGACATATGAGGATGTGGATGAAACCATCATGACAATGCTGTCCATTTTCTCCCCAGGGATGCCTCCTTCTGTACATTATGATTTTGCCACTTTTATTGCTAATAAGATTCATGAGTAGTTAATGAATCTGGAGAGGGAAAAGGTGTTTAAATACACCAGGTACATATATCATTTATTCTTGTTCTATCAGCCTGATGCCTTCCCTATTCCTCTAAAAAAGCTAGATGCCCAGGGAAGCCCAAGGTCGGTTGTGTATTGGTCTTCAGTTTTCCATCTTCTGCCTTATTCACCTTACACCTACTGTGAATTTATTGATCTGTTCATTCATCCAGATATGACCTTGTTGTTGGGTGTCCCTCCTCCCAGATAGACAGATGAAATGCAGAGAATTCTTCAACTCTCAAAAGCCTACAACATTGGTGATTGGTACTTCTACCAACACCACACAGTAATCAGGGTATATGGCTATGAGCTGAATCCCTATAGGCTGCCAAAATATGTCCCTATGAGACTCTTTGCCCTAGAGTACTTCAGGCATTTTGGAAATGCAGACTTTGTCCATTTCCAAAGTAAAAGCAAGAAGGTGCAACTAAAGGTGAGGAATCAGCTGGGCCCCTTCTTGTACAATAAGAAGGAGGAAGGATGGAAGGAAGCTGGTAGGATTCTAGAAACCCTCAGACTTCAAACCAATTTCAAGTGGGTGCCTTATGACCCTAATCACTTCATTTCCCTTAGGAGAATAAAATATAAATTGGGTGGCTATGTTCATGTGAAACTGCCTCACATTGAGAAGTATGCCAATGCCCTAAGCTGGAAAGAAGGCACCTTAGAAGAGCCAATTGGTAAAGAAGAAATGCTAAGAAGAGAAACAAACAATCTTGAGAAAGGCTGACTTGGAACATTGTGGGCAGGTTTCTTCCTCCTGTCAGAGGCAAATTGGAGCAGCGGCCTCATCTTCCATAGCCCAGCAGCATGTATTCAAAATTTCCCAACAGGAAACAAATAAATATAAGGGCAAGCAGGTGGAGCAGGAACAACCACCTCCTACAACAGAGCAACAAACAAAGCAGCAGGTAGAAAAGGAGGTCGAACAACAAGAAGAACAACAAGAAGAACCTCAAGGAGAGGGGCAGCCTATGCAGCAAGAACAAATGGCTGAAGCCCCAGCACCTACTGAGCTACAGGCTCAAGAGAATATGCCTTCTGGGCAAGAGAAGACAGTGGAGACTTCAGTGCTCCAAACTCCACAAAAGGCGGAAAAAGGAAAGAAGATGGACAGAGAGCAGGAGACTCCCCTTACCACGTCCACAAACCAAGGGGAGAAAAGGCAGAGATTAAATCCCCTCTCTGAGGAAGAAATGCCTATGGGGCAATCGGTGATAATGGGCCCAACAAGCATGGAGGTATCTGCTAGTTCCTTTCAACAGGAACAAGAGAGAAATCTTGGAGGAGAGGTCAACTCCTCAAGTAATCAAAGGAAAGCAGAGGTAAGCATCAAGCAACAATTTACTGATATCAAGAGAAGAAATGAGCCACTCAGGCTCCAAATCTACAATCAGTTGCTAAAGATGGCCCCTACAAATCAGTAGAGGCTTATGTCAGCCTATGACATTTCAGAAGGAAAAATAACCATGAGTCATTTCATGCCCACCACGGTGCAGCCACAGTCAGCTGCAGACTACATAAGAACCAACCTGGAGGTTCTTGCAAAAGACATTCACCCCATGGACCAAATAGAACTTCATAAGCAAACGGGTGAAATGGTTTATGCAACATTGGCAGACAAAGCAATGTTGGCAAAAAGGCTGGAAAACAGCCTAAAAAATACAGCTGCCCAACTGGAGTTGGAGAAAGCATCCTCCCTGGACAAAGACAACAAGATCAAGTCTTTGGAAGATATAATTATAGAGCTGGGGCATAACCCCAAGGATCCAAAGGCCATACAGACGCTGCTAAAAATAAGAGATGCAGACCTTGCAGCCCTGAGAAAGAAGGTAAAGCTCCTAGCGACCATTCACCCCCAAATAGACGAGGTTGCCCAGCAGAAGCAAGAACAAGAGATAGCTACATTGTTGGTAGCACTGCACAAGAAACTAGTGCAAACAGAAGGGAGGCTGGAAGACACAGAGGCTCCACTGCAGGCAGCCCTGCAGCAGAAAGAGGGAGGCCAGACTTCTCAGCCCCCTCCAGAGGTTATAAACCTTGAGGAGCCTCCAAAGACTACTCCTCCTCCCACAGAAGCAGCAACAGCAGCACCATCAACATCTACAGCAGCACCAGCACCATCTACATAGCAGGCCCCGAGCCTCAACATGCAGAAATTGTTGAATGAGGTCCAGGCCCTCGAAGCCCAGATGACAGAACTGAACAGAGCCAAGGAGAATTTGGCCAAGCTGAATGAGAAGTATGATAAATCAAAGCAGAATGTGGCTGAGAAAGCGAGAGAAATAAAAAATCTCAAGGAAAGGATAAAAGAACTGGAGAAAGAGCTCACCCTTGACAAAGTGGTGGCTGAGATCAGAAAAGTTTTGTGGACCCACATTGGCCAATCAATAACGGACCAATGGCAATACATTGAAACTATTCATGAGAAAATGGAGCTCATAGGCAAAGCACAAAGGGAAGTGCATAGAGCAAGGGCATCTCTAGGCAGTATGCCTGAGATAGCCAACAGAATGTTCAATGTGCTCAATAACCGGACAGGTCCTCAGCTTGCAGCAATTGGGATCTACAACAGGATGGAGACTATCTAGCTAATTAAGAGTGTCCTCACACTGAAAAGCCTGGTACAGACATTGGATAGAAGAAGCCAAGATATGCAAACAGAGGTAAACAATTTCATGGACAAATTTGCAGCATTACAGGGCAGAGATCTCCCCAGCTTGCTCAACAGTGCAGGAAAACTTCTATCACATGAAGTTTATGCAAAGAGGGTGAACACATTTGCCACCAATCCGATCAGTCAAGGATCAAGCAGCTCACAGGAAACAGGGCCAGCATCTGTGCAAAGTCTCTATGACAGAGTAGAGAATTTTTTTTTTATTATGAATGAGATAAGCCATCTGTTTGAAGTGCCTCCGAACTTCTACAAATACACAGAGGTGGATGAGACCATGGATGCAATTTTGAGGCATCAATTGCCTACGCAGGATTGGTGGGCCTCCATGGTACAGTTATTATTATAAGCAAGGGGTTTCATCTAAATTTTTTCATCGAAATATATAAGTCATCACATTCAGAAAGTGTGGTGCATATACTATGACCAAAAGGTTGAATGAGCCACCTCAGCAAGACGATTCGGCCACCAAAAGTAGCAATGATAGCTACAGGTAGTAGGGTCGAGAAAAGCTTCAGCATGACAGAGCATAAAGACACATCATTCACATCATTCATCATTTAAAGCAGAAACGCTCAACAGACTCAGTCTCCTCCAAAGGTCAACAAGAGACCTGACAACATTAAAGACCATTTATTTTACATTCAGAGTAGCAATAACTTTCTTATCTGATATTTTGTAAAGTTGGTGAGCATAGTTAATTGTATCAAATGACTCAGCATTCAGATATTTTGTAAAACCTATTGTATATATTCCCCCTCGCACAAACTTTCAAGGTTGTTGTTGTTAGTTTTGTTGTTTCTCTTATGAAGAAATGAGAACTCGGCTGTAACTTTCAGAAGGATGCTATAAATAAAGCTTGCAGTTTACAGGAACTGAGTCTTACTGGTGCATGCTGTGATTGGAACCATTGAATGCTACAGGATTCTAGTGCTATGGCTTGATATAATAAGTGTTTCTCTATCTCTGTTAATGTTTATATTATTTATTTTAACTCATGAATCTCACATGTTGTTCTAAATCTAAGAAAGAAAGAAAAAGAATAGCTTACGATTTGTCCATGGAGACACCCTGTTCTCAATATATCTTTACTATAAATGTCTTTTTCATAATTTCAGCTGTTTAAATTGGAATTCTTAACTGCTACAATAAGCTCTGAATATCTCACAGTCACTATTTGGTAATTCATTTATGCTACAAAGTAGAGATTGTCGCTCAAATTAATATCACACTATCTGTAACCCCATATCCCATTGTTTCACTCACTAAATCGGAAAATTATATTAACAATAGCCATCTAGCCTTGCAGTGAAACTTTCTCCATCATAGCCACTAGAACTATCTCACTTTTCTAACTCCATATGCCCAATGGATTAGCATCTTCTGCACTCTTCATGCCCTTCTTACAACAAAAGTCCATCAACCAAATTTTTAAACAGGAAACTGAAACTTCAAACTAGCCTAAAATACTCACAAAGCATAGTTGAAACTTAAAGAGAGAGCCCTCTCTGATTATAGATAGGCTAGGATCTATAATCCAAAGGTTGGTTAGTGGTTACCCCTACCGTATTCCCTTGGGATTCATAGGGAACAACCTGGGTGTTAACAGGACCTAGACATTAGCCATGCACAAAAAGAAAGATTACTTCAGCTCAATGGATTGGATGAACATAATGCAAGTCCTTCTCCATACAAAGGTAGTTCAGCTTCAAAGACATATGGCATGACAAAAATATCAAGGAGAAGCAATTCCAAGAGGGATATTGGGCACTACTCTATGATTCAAGATACAAAGATTTCAAGGGCAAGCTAAGGACAAGATGGTCAGGACCCTACACTATGGAGAAATGCAAAGACAATGGTTCAGTTCTGATTAGAACCATTGATGATGAACCCATCCCCATGCTTGTCTATGGACATTTGTTGAAAGTCTACAAGAAACCCCTATCCGTGCAAGAGTTCATTGAAAATTTGAATAAGAGAGTGATAGTAGTGAAGCATGTCTTATCCTCCACTTCACCCACTCACTGAAGACAAATGAAAAATACAAAATAAATAAATAATGACTCAAGTGAAAACCTCCATGAGATACTTGAGTCCCATCATTGGGTTGAAAACCTCTTATGAGGTGGCCCAGTGATGTCAAAAAAGAAGAGAGAAAAATAAGATCCTTGGGTGAAAACCTCCCTTGGAGGCACCCAAGGCAGAAAATTAGGGTGAAAAACCTCCCTGAGGTGTCCTAGTTGTTTTCAAAAAAAAAATAGAGGAAAAGAAAAATGAATTATTAGTTGCATTGCAGGTTTGCAAGAGGACTACGGGAAGTAGTAGAAGGTGCCAAGGGAGCCCTGGAACCAATACCAGCACCTATCCTACCTTCCCACACCTTTCTCCATCATTCTTGGCACTCTCTTCACCTCACTGTGCTTCTTTTTCAAAAACTGTGCTTTCCACAGGAGGCTTTGTGTTTTCTACAAGAGGCTCCTCTAGGAATTACAGAGAGTCAGAAATGTATATAAAAGGTAGTTTTAGGGACAGGGAATCTTCATAAAAGATCTATAAATTCTCCTGCAGTCTTCAAACCTCCTTGCCATCATTTCCAAGCCTGCATCACATCCCAAACATCATTCTTCTTGCTACTCAATAAAAACACAGAAAAAATAGTTAAAAAAAATAATGATAATAAAGGAAACAACACCATATACCTCACCTGAAGCCTACCTATTAGCTCTCCATCTCTATCTACATCTCTGGCATCATCCTCACATCTCCAAGCCCATAAGGAAGCTGAAGTTTCAAAGGGAGAAGTAGCTACAGGAGCTCCTGTAGGAATTCCTGTAGTAGCTGATCCATTTAAAATTCAGCATCAACAGCAAGAGGGTGAAAATATAAAGGTTGAAGAAGACATCTAAAGATTAGATCTAGCCAAAGAGGAACTTGCGCAAAGCATAGCCACACATTAGCAAGCAGACAACATGCATAAAAAGAAACAAAGGCATGCAGCAGAAAGAGAGAGCCACAACACCTCACAACAATTTCATTGAAATCTCAAATAACTAACCCACTCCTCTATTTGCATTTGTGTAATTAGAAGGCATGCAACAACAAAAAGATGTTTGAGGTTGAATGAGGGAAAGGTGGCCAGTTAACTTGGCCACATTCATCTAGTTGACTCCACTCATCCAAAGATGTCACCCACACATGCACACAGTCAACTCAAGAAAGATGTCAAGGATAGGTAGTGGAGGAAGTGTGAACTTTGATGCAATCATGAGGGATTATTACGAGGAAAGCGTCATGAAAATAAGGTAGGTGGGGACCAATGGTCTGAATATAGCCAATGTACACTTGGCTATATCACCCTTCATCACCAGAAATATCCATAAAACGTAATAAATACTCCTCCTCGAGCACTCTCACCACCTTTTCCTTCATTCTCTCCTTGAAACTCCACTCCTACAAATTTCCTCGTGCCCCCACAGCCTTGTAACCATCATTCTCCATTGATCTCTCCCATATTCCTACTCTCAGCATTCTCTACTGGAGCACTTACAGGTTCTACAGGAGCACCTACAGGAATTCTATAGGAGGCCACAATAGTCTTCTACAGGAGGGCCAATTCAAAGTCGTTTTGAAGGGGGAAAACACGTGTTTGAGCATGATTTTCAGGCTAAGGAGGTAGGTTCTACACATACCCCATTGAATATAAAAATATGCAAGTAGTGGTTCAATTTTGAGGAGGAAATAAAGTGTTTACGTGGAATAAATAATAAATAAAATTTCTTCTTATTTCTTAGAAAAACACAGTCTCTCTGTTTCTCTATTTTTCATCAAAAATTGTTGTCTCCTTCTCCACATTTGGTTTCCCAAAGAAGCATAAAGGGCCCAATTGATGATGAGCCTCATAAATGGGTAATTATGTGAGCTCATTTTACCTCCTAACCTAGTCAAATCAACCATTCTCTTAGCTTATTGTATGATTTTCTGATTATATTTATGCTTATAGAGTGAGTTGAGTTAGTTATGATGCCATGTGGTCTAATATGTGTTTAATGCAGATTATTGATGAATTTTGTGGTAAAATTCATGGATCCAGACAAATGGTAGCAATAAATTGAAGTGGAAAAAGGAGGGGACTTATAGGAGGGAATCCCCCTCATTTATTACTCCTCACTTCGAATTCCCCTTCATTCAGCTCAGAGTACAAGCATCCAAGTCATGCACTAGAAGGCAGCCGAGCAAGTGGAGGATGACTGATGATTATCTCGAGTTTTGGGAGCCAAGCCTCCCTGATTTTTAGGAAGATGTTGGTAGCTTCAATTTTATAAGTAGAGAGGCCTAGGGCCTCACTAGGGTTGGATTTTTGTTGTAATTTTGCTTATGTAAACTCTACTCAACTTCGAGCTTATTATTTTCACAGTGCCATGTAATCTTGTTATTGTTTTAGAAATAAAGATGGAATCCTTTTTGAGTTAGTAGTGAGTTACCTCAGAGGGCTGAAGCTCTCGGTTTAGGGCCCAATCCAATCAACCAAGCTCCTCTTTACTTGTATTTTTATGTTTTATTTCAGTTGTAAATTAGATTGTTGTTAGATGTATTTCCTTTATGGTTAAGAATAGGTTGTTTTTTATGATTCAGTAGTTTGCTTCCGTTTGTGCTTTCTATAGCAGGTTAAACAGTGATAAAGAAAACATTCAAAATGCTAGCAATAGAACCTTGGCCTCTCTTCATCCCTTTGGGACCATGATCTGAGGCAAAAACCCTCTTGCTACCCCAAAAACACAGATTTTCCTCATTCATAGGACTTCTAGTGTTTGCAGTTTTTAGTTGGATAATAGTCTAGTTTTCTTTGCTTCAGAACTTCTCCATCATGCTCCTTTCTTTATTTCCAATGGTCTTCATTCATGCTTTTTTTTTCTTGCAACATTTCTCAAGCATTTCCTTTCATAGATCATAGTTTAGACTAGTTGGATGCAAAACTATGTTTTTCTAGATGCACTTATTTCATTGCTTGCTTAATCTAATTGGTTGACTGTTAATTGTTTATGTAGTAGATATATTCTAGCAGTAGGCCAACCTATTAACCATCCCATCCTCCATCTAATCCATGCCCTACAGGTTGCCCAATTCTCCCCTCAATTCTACCTTAGTTTCCTGCATTTTCCATAGAATTTCTTCCTCTCTCCCTGAGAAAATCCAATCATCTTTCTCTCTCTTGATGATTCTTGGTAGACCCTATGCACCCTAACACTTCATTCCAACCTTCATCGACCTTTTCCACCCACTATCACACCCTCAAAATAGCTAAAATGTCTCTCGGCCTCCTCCTATAGGCCTCTTGTAGAACATTGTTTTTCCTCCTATAGATTTCTTGTGTCATTCTGTAGATTTTCGTGTAGGATTTCATCTGAAGGCTGAGTGTGGGAAAAGTATCCAGAAGGCCACCTGAGACCTCCTAGGACCCATCCACACCATCTTACATCATCTAAAGTCCCAAACCCACCCTTTAACGCCACCTATTTTCTGCCACATTCACAAATAATAAAATACATGCATGTCAAATTCACGTAAAAAATACATACAAATCCAAAAAGATGTTTTTTTCACATTTACTTCAAGAATTAGCTTAATTATATGTTGTTTAATTCTTTGAATAGATAATGGCATTCTTTTCATGGTTTTCATAGATCTTTATGCAAAAGTAGGGTTAGCTGGTTAATTAGGGTTTACTTGGTTTGCTTTACATTTCAGTCTTTCTCCTTTCTGCAATTAGAATAGCAATTATTTTTCTTTCCTTTCATCACATATAGAGATTCTTTTGGAATCCATATAAATTGGCTTTAGCTCTTAGTGATTTTGTGCCCACTGACCAAGTGAAAACCTGCAGTAAGAACCAGTACTTGTGCATACAGCCCCGTCGCTTCCAAGTTTGTTACGAACTACCAGGCTAATAAGAGTAAAGTAGGCACCCCAGGAGTTGCAACATTATTGCTGCAATAATGGTGCTCACCAGTTCAGTTAGGTTGTTCAATGTAACATCCTTGAGTTATAGTTCGGTTTTTCTATGGGCGAGTGACGGATGAGCTTGGCAAATCAACGAAGTTGGGTGCGCCCGCATGGTGCAAAGAGTCAGACCAAACGAAGAAAAAAAGCGAAGTCATGAAAATGGCTAATTGTTGGTGCAACACTGAGTTTATATGGTGGGGTGGTCCCAGAGGTGGGCACCCTCACAATTGGACGACATGAGAAAATAGCTAAGGCACAAAATGATGGGTCAATTGGGCTAGGCCAGCATCCCCATGTTGGGTGAGTTGCCATATTAATACGTGGTTGAACTTGATGGAAGATATCATTCAATCAAGGATTAAGAATCTAAGCGATCTAGGAGAACAAGTGTGAGCTAGACTTGGAGTTTTAAAATAGGAGGTCGAGGTGCAAGTGGAGCTAAGGGCTGAAGCATCTTAGCCACAAAACTGAGTGAGCTGAATGAAATCATGCGACGGCGTGTGAGGGCGTCGGCAAGTGAGTTGAACGACATCATTCAAGCAAGTTGAATGGCATTGTGTGAGGGCATGTGAGGGTGTCAGTCAATGTGCTGAACGATGGATAGTTCAGGAAATTGGGTGGTGGGATGAGAAACAGATAGTTTAGGAGTTCGGTTGAGTGGGTTGAATGGATTTTCATGCAGAGGCGCCAAAGAGCAAGCTGAAAGATATTTAATTCAGGAGTGTTAGGAGACGAGCTAAATGAAACAAGGTTTAGGTGATAGATTAATGACGAGATGGTTGGGCTCATTTGGGTAAATGCTAAATGGTGGGTTGAATGATATTTCGTTCAAGGTGTTGAATGAGCGATTGAAGGAGTTTGGCCGAACGAACGAGTGATTCATTCGGGTGAACGGTCGAAAGCATTCAGGAAGTCGAACGGATGAGTGTTCAGGTGAACAGTTAGAACATGCGATGGGCAGTCGGCAAGGTGAACATGCACGGTTGGTGTGACTCGTGTGGAGGGCAAGTTGGGCTAAATGAAGCATTCGGGCAAGAGTAAACAAAGGCGAGTTGGGTGACCAGGAGGGTGACATGGTTGGTAAGTGCAACGAGCTGAACGGTGGGTCATTTGGGCGAATCAGCATGAAGCAACAGTGGGGGCATGTGGAGGTGAATGACGAGATGGGTAAAATGGTGAAAAGGTGAAGAATAGGCATGGGCGGTCTGAGCAACGAAGTGCCGAATGATAGATTGGTTGAGGCTGCAGAGTGGTGTAGGCCTAGTGTAAATTTTTACAAGTTGATTGTAAAATTGTAAAAAATGAAGATTATCATTATTATTGGACAGACTCCTATTTGTAGGGCATTTCCCCTCCCAAGTTATATGTTGTGTACTTGTGGTTTAATGGTGATAATGTTCATATGAAGATGTTATGAAAGTTTCTGATGTGTTAATGAAAGAATTTACTTGGTGAAGTTGAAAAATAAACTAAGTATAGAAAGCAGGCCTAGTTCACAATCACAAGTATTGTTAAAAAGAAAGTGGTTGGTGGTGTCGTACCCCCAATCATGTGGTTGGAAGAGTACCACCATGGTTTGGGTGTGACAGTTGGTATCATAAGTGATTAAAATTAGAGTTGTAGAGACGCTAATCCCATTGTCACTTCATGACAAGTGTTATCAGAGATTCAGATTCCACGAGCTTTGGTGATTCAGAATCGAAGGGAAGACTAAAGACTTCGCAGGTGGTTCAAGTTTTTCAGGTGAATTTTTTGGATGGTCTATACAATATCACAAAGAAGGAAAATAGCAAGAATGGCAGAGGAACCTCGGGTTGTAATAGGTGAATCTAGCAAGGATGTTGGTGAAGCTTTCTTTGACACGATATTGAATCAGATAGAGGAAGTTGTCTTCAACATGGCTTTGATGAAAGTCAAGAACATTCAAGCAAAAGGGGAGCTAGTTGACCTCAAGATTTGATATGAATATACTGAATGGAAATATGCACAAATGGAAGAAGAAGTCAAGAAGATTGGTGAAGCAAGAGATCAAAGTTTCATTGAAATCTTGAAATTGCAGCAAGCTCTTGACGATGCTTAGAATGAGATCGCAGTTTTGAAGAGTGTTGCGGGGCACAACTTAGGTGGAGGTGTGGCTCATGTCAAAGTAAAAGATCCAGATTATTATGATGAGATGAGGAGTGCAAAGATTCTTGGAAAATTTCTATGGGATATGGAGCAATAATTGGAGCACATGGGGATGAACAATGAAGAGTCCAAAGTGTAAGTAGCTGCTCAATTCTTGACGAAGGATACGAATATGTGGTGGCGGAGGAGGATGGATCAGATTGCCAATGGTAATGCTGAAGACATAACTTTGTTGGATAACATGAAAAAGGCTTTGCAGGCTCATTTAAGCCTGCAAGACAAAATGTGGGATGCAAGGAAGAAGATAAAATATATAAAGCAAATGGGAAGTCTGTAGGCATATAAGCGAGAGTTCTCAAGTACAATTTTGGAATTTCTAGACATGCGGAGAGAGATAAGGTATTCAACTTTATCATTGGGCTAAAACCTTCAACATATAATGAAGTGAAGATGCAAAAAATTAAGACACTTGAGGAGGCTTTTGCTGCTGTGGATAATTTGGTGGTACACTATGATGAGGGTTCCAATGAAAAGAAGAAGAAGTATGACAAATCAAAAGAAAAAATTGTGAAAGAGGAGACTTTGAGATCGAATGACAAGTCGAAGATGAATAAACTATTGAAGTTTTGGATTTGTGAGGGACCCCATGTGGTGAAGAATTGTCCTTCAAGACCAAAGGTGTCTACCTGGGCACAAACCAATACAAAGAAGAAAGAAGAGATGTATGTAGGAGTTATGCAAATTTTGGGTGTTGCAGTGGCTATGGAAGTAGTCTCATGAAGAGACCTGGAAGGAAAGAAATTGGAGTATGTCGAAATGAAGGTCGGGAGTGCTGATGTATTCATTATGTTTAATAGTGGGGCAACTCACAACTTCATGAGCAAGGATACTATGAGAAGGATTGGACTAAAGTTTGTACTGGTGCAAGCATAAATGAAGACAATGAATTCCCATTCAGATTCTGTAATCGGTGTAGCTAAAATGGTGGATGTGACACTTGGTGAGTGGGCTGGGAGAGTCAAATTCACTATAGTGCAGATAGATGACTATGAGGTTGTACTGGGCATGGAGTTTATGAAACAATTCGAAGTGATGATTTTCCCCATTTGAAGAAACTGTACATTTATGACAGACGAGAGGATGTACCTATCTGTGTTTGAATTGTGGGAGTAACTAAGCTCAGATGTAAACTTACAGCAATGAGTATGGAGAATGGGAAATGGGATGAAGAGGTCTATAAGAGGTTGTATGTTGCAAAGGAAAATCTTATGGAATAGTCACAGGTTATCAGATCATTATTAGATAGCATATTGGATCTATCTAGGAGGATGGAGGTAGTGGAGGATGATGATGACTAAGAGTATGTAAGGTCGAATGTTCAGATGGAGGATTAGAAGGCATACTTACAGAGAATGGAAGTGGAGGATCTAGATATGTGGATTGAGTTGATCAGTGAGGGAGAGCCTTCAGGCTCCACTCGCTTCTCATTTACTTAGACTATCATGGAGATGAGGCTCATTGTTAGCTGCTCATGGTAGTGAGTCTCCAACAATTTTGAGCAGGCATCTAGGGGTCAGATGACACAGATCGATAGATGGCATGTAGTGGATAGTCATGATGATGTAGGGGCATGAGTTCTTGTGGAGGCGATGCATGGTTGGATTAGCTACCCAAATAATCATCGACATGAGAGGTACCAACACATGATTGCTTACAGAGCATTGGCACATCTATGGCATGAGACATGGTTGAATAGTGGACATCTGGATTACCCATATACATGGCTGTGTGGATGGTTATCTTGGCGACAGGTGGTTGCTAGGATGGGAGATTGTCAAGGAAGACAATGACTTGAGGTGGGGGAGGATGTAACATCCTAGAGTTGTAGTTTGGTTTTGCGATGGGCATGCGACAGGAAAGCAATGAATGAGTTGGGAAAACTGGTGAAGTTGGGCTCGCTCGCACGATGCGATGAGTCAAACCAAACGAAGGAAAAATGTAAAGTCACAAAAATGGCTAAGTGTTGGTGTGACACTGAGTTTATATGGTGGGGTGGTCCCAAAGGTGGGAGCCCTCACCATGGGCTGATGTGATAAAATGGCTAAGGAACAAAATGAGGGATCAACTAGGCTAGGCCATGTTAGGATTCCAAGAAACTCTCCCAGGTTGTAGCTCGGAGAGGCCTAGTAACATATAAATTAAAATTATTGTTGCAAATGGATGAATGGAAGGAATGATGCTTGTCCAAGATAGATAACCACTTCTACTTTGTTCAACTCCAAACATGCATGAACACCCCTATACTACAAGGCTTTAGACCACCAACTACTCACAGCTTAAGATTGGGTGAATATGGAGAATACTAACCACACCAGTAGATGCACAACACCATGTGATGGCTGGTTGTAACTAGTAAAGAAGTCTGCAAAACTAATCTACTAATGCACAGACAGGATGACAACTCTCTCGCACCAGATGAAGAGAAACCTGAATAACTTATTCAATGATACATACAAGACTTTGACACAGAGATAGGATGACAACTACTCTAATGCTAAACATCGAGAGTTCAGGAATACAACATATCAGGCACAGCTTGGAAGAGAAGATAAATGGAAAGTGAAAAATTAATAGCAAAAGAAGCTTGTATTAGCTGAAAATGAAGACAAGACACTGCAAGTGTCAAAATATTTACAGTCTCCAGAAGTTGAACCTTACATCAAAACATCAACCATCAACCCTGATTACATCTTTTTTGTGGGTATATATAAAATTTCATTACAAAGGCACTTGGCCATTTTAGGTATGGAGGGGTCATAACTAACCACCAACTACATTTAACTGTCTGATGGAGTCTCTTAGTGTGTTTGCTTGTTTCAGTGGATGAATGTAATCTTTTTAGGTGCTTTGCTGTCCTCTCAAGCAGTTGGAGTGCTTGTATCAATGAAGTTTCATTATTGTTTAATGCGGTCATCTGCTCGCGCTTTTTCCTTTTCCTCCTCAGCCATACTATCTATTAAATGTGGTTGTTTAGGAGCAACTGTGACCGGTACTGGTAAGCCAGTCACCTTCACACTTCGGGCACACGGAGCGGTAAAGAGGT
>APFE031147591.1:99767-112172 GCA_000404065.3 Pinus taeda | reverse complement strand
GCGCTGCCCCAGACCCCATAAAGTGGGGTTACAGGTACCCCTCAAACCCCCTGTTAACTATGTGGAAAGAATATAACACAACCCAACATAAGTCATCAAGATAAACAACTAGGAAAACATCTTTTCATTGGCAAATGCAATATACACCGCCCGTTGAAAGGTTGCACCAACATTTTTGAATCCAAAGGGCATCTTTGCATAGTGAAAGGTTCCTCACGGAGTTGTGAACGTTGCTTTGTCTCGATCATCTTCATGGACTAGAATTTGGTATAACCTGAATAACCATCAAGTAGTGACATCATAGATGCTCCAACTACTCGCTGAAGTATATGATCCATCTTGGCCAATGGATAGTTGTCCTTCAAAGAAACTTTGTTTAGATTTCTAAAATCAATACACAGTCGAATCTCACATGTCTTCTTGCGTATGGGCACCAAGTTTGAAATACAATCTGAAAACCTTATGGGGACTATGATACCGACTTTATACAATCGGTTCACTTCCTTCTCAATCGGGGGCAGCAGCTTTGGATTTATTCTCCTTAGTTTTTGACAAAATGGCTTTTGATTAGGCTTGAGTGGGATGACATGTTGAATGATACTTGTATCATATGACTTCAAATCTAAATAATCCCAAGAAAAAACATTAGTGAAAGAAGATATCAAATTGATATACTTGGCCTTTACCTATGGAGGCAATGCTTTTGACAATTTTACCATCTTAGGATTTTTAGCTGACCCAATGTTTACATCCTCCACTCCTTTTTCGGTTCGCAGCAAGCTTGATTTCCGTGCCACATCATCATGATCGAACAACTCCTCTAAATGGATTAGACCTTTAGGAATGATGTTGTCTTTGAGCTGCAAAACTTCCATCTGATTTACCTCTATGTCCGCATCTCCATCATCATACTCCACATCAATAGAAGTGTCCTTGAATTTACCTTTTTTCTGCAGAAATTCATCGATCTCATCATCATCTGGGAACACTTGCCAATACCTTTGATTTTCCAGGACAATTGGGTGGTGTTTCACGTGAATCTCAAACTTGTTGTTTGAGTTCATTGGCACTTTTAGATTACTTGCTACTGTTGCAAGTGAATCGGCAATGATATTCTGAGCACGAGGAACACAAGTTAAAGTATAATCTGAAAATACTTTCAAATTATCAAGCACTCCATTTCGGTAAGCCCGCATTCTAGGATGTTTTGCTTGGTATTCCCCTTTTACTTGCTTGATAACCAGTTCAGAGTCGCCATACAATGAAATCCTTTTGGCATTCAACTTTCTAAGAATTTTTAAACTAGCAATTAAAGCTTCATACTCAGCCTCATTATTTGAACAATCAAAAGCAAGTTTATAAGAGCAGACCCTTACATTGCTAGGCACTTTGTTTGGAGCGAAAACAGGGCTACAAATCTAAATGCCTATTCCAACACCTTCCCTTCCTACCGCACCATCAAAATCCATGACCCATAGGCCCGCTTCATCCTCTTTCAAGGGCCGAAATTCCTTATGTGTTGTTTCTTGTCCTTGCTGCCCATCTTTATGCTACTGTTGACTAGCTGATTGTTCAGTGGCTCGCCTTTCTTGCTTCAACACTTCTCTGAGATCTCGGGGATGTCTTCTACTTGAACTATTTGGATATCTACATCATTAAAGCTATCTGAATACAAAATAAATGATTCTAAATCAGTATGTACATAATTTATTGGATGATTGACCGATTTCTCCTTGCTAGTAATCATATACTTCATCTTTTGTTCCTGATATAGTTTCCTCATTTGACCGAACATGGGAATGGTAGCATAGGGGAAATCAAGTTGCATTGTCCCTTTAATCTTTGCTCCCCAAGATCTGGAAAGGAGAATGCCAAATCTGGGAGGTATATCTGTTATGACTACATCCATCAGGACATTTTTGGATGGAATCTGATCCAAACTGACCACCAAATCCTTGATAAGACCGATGCACCTTACTCTCCCAGAATCAAAAGAGTAAAGGTCATGATATTTTCTTGTAATGTCCAGTCCCAATTTCTCCATGATGGCCTTGGGAATGAGATTATGAGAGGCTCCAGAATCAAACATAGCATTATGTAACACAAAGTCATGCACCCTGAGACTGATGTAAAAAGGAGCTACATCACAATCTTGAGACTGACCTTCTAATTCTGGCCCAAAAATCAACTCAAAACTATCATCCTCCACATTCACCATATCTAATGATGGGTCTAAATTCAAAAATTTGGACACCTAACCTTTATAATTGTTGTTCTTCATCAACTCGGTCAAAGGAATAGATATTTTTAACTTAGCGATTTCATTTTATAAGTTAAAAACTAAAAAAATTTCTACCTCTTTTGCTAGAACATCTTTCCTTTCAGGTTTATCCTTTGACCCACTTGGCTAGTTGGATCTCTCATTTGCTAATGACATTTTACTGGTGGTAGGATCAGCTATCTCTTTTCCTTTCTTCTGCACCAAAGAAGGATCATTCTTTGACACTGCTACCTCCTTCCTTTTCTGAATTGGGTTCACATGCACATCTTTATTTCAGAGTGAATATTGTTGCTGTTGAGCTGACAAAGCATTCATGTATCCTCTTTGGCATTCATCAAATTCTTCCTCAAGCACTGTCTCATTTGCCAAAATGAAATTCTGATCCCTTTGTTCAACTGAATTCTCGGAGTACTCCTCATCCTCAGTGATGAAAATTGGCATATCATTAGGCGTGAAGAAATGATTTTCTTCACCAATCACATTTTATTCTTCATCTGATTCCTGTCCATGTACAAAATTTTGCTGTAGAGGTGTCTGTATCGACTACTGCACTGTTTGATCTTGAGCTCGCTGTTCTCTTTCTTTGATTCTATATTGTGGCTATTGTTGGCCACGGAAGTTAGGATTTCTAACTTGAGGTTCAGGTTTGTCAATTTTCATCCTCTCTAGCATCTACTCCACCTTCCGAAGTACTTGCTCTAACAAGGAAGACTCTTCTTTTATAGTGACTTTATTTTCTGCTCTTACTCTAGCTATCTTGGCCAACAGATTTGCTTCAACGATGTCCGCAATCTTCTGCATGTCTTCCAATATGGCTAGATCTCTCTCTCTTAGTTGATAGGCCATATCAATATCAAAACCATCCAGAAACTTAATCAAGTCTAGCCCCATGGGTGGCCTTAGATGATCAGGGATTGCATTATAAACAGAATTGAATCTAATGCAATAATCTTGGATAGACTCACCAACGTTCCGCTTGATGTGCTCGTATTCAACAAGGATTTGAAGAGGATTTTTCTTCACTTCCCAACAGTCTAAGAACTGTCTTTGTAGATTGGCCAATGTAGTGATGCTTGCAGCTGGCAATGCTCGGAACCATTTCCTTACTTCACCACCAAATGTTTGGACAAATAGTCTCATTGTCACATTTTCTGCATCAATTTCATGGAGGTCGAAGAAATATGCCATTTTGTCCACATGTTTTTGAGCTGTAACACTGTGAGGAGTGCCATCAAACAAATGAATTTTTCTTTGATAATCAGCGGGCATATCATCCAAATTCTGAGGCAGCACAAGGGGTGCAAAACGAGCAGCAATCACTCTTGGGGGATTCGGTCTTGGGGATGTTGGAGGATGGGTGCAGCTGATGTATGATGTGTATAAGGAGGTGTGTGCGGAGGTGAAGCGATTTTGGAAGTTTGGGGAGTAGAAGGAGTAGATGGAGATGATACCACTACAGAATTTTGATCATATATAATAGGCTACACGGGGATGGTAGGAATGAAAGGTGGTTCGGTGGGAATCCTTGAGCTGGATGCGATTGTAAAAGATCCAAGGGTTGTAGATGCAGTTTCTAGGAAATAGGCAATATTTGAAGCCACAATTGTAGTCTGGAGCTATTTTAAGATATAATCATCAATCGACTTATTAGCCCTTTCAGTTCCTAGATCTACAAGAAATTCCGGATTCTGGACTATAGAACAATTAGCAATTTCTGATTTGGTTTCAAACAATGAAAAATCAAACTATTCATCAAAATCAAGCTCTTCAAGATACTAAAAAATCACAGGACATGAATAATATTTAAGCACGGGAATTACAGAACTCTCTTGACGAAATATTGTTGGAATAAGATTGGGATTCTCGTATACAGGAGGAGGATTTGGATTTGGATTGGCCCTGGTATATCTTCTGGAAGCCAGTGTGCTATTATTTCCAAGAGATCAAATGGACATTTACAACTTGTTCAACCTATCAAATCCTAAGCTTGTCATCCAAAAGCTCAAAATCATCAAATGTACTGGGGTGATTTGCAAGTTAGCTCTTCCGTTAATAAGACTAGACTAGAGATTGATTGAAGTAGCGTTTATCTACTTGCGCTAATGCAAAGCAAAAGTGTTTCGAAGGCTACCTGGCTAATCTTCTGACTACGTCTATAGTTTAAGAATGAAGAATACTAACAAACAAATAATTGGTTCCCCAGTATGGTCGCCACTATGTTAGAGCCTAGATTTACCTTAGGCTGAAAAGGTAAGATTCTAGGTCCACATCAAGCCACGCTCAGCCTGGTACATAGCCCTACTAGGTAGGGAGAGGGCTCTCTCCAGGTCTATCTCAGCAAATTGTATTCATTAAAGGCTTGAGATGACTGATTTGATTACTAATCTTAGGCTAGGTATATGTGTGCAAGAGGTTTTGGAATGAATTGATGAATTGTTAGCTCAGATGAGAAGGTGGATTTTGGGGTGTGGGGAATGAGGCATAGTTCTGCAGGGATCTCGATGTGGCAAGGTAGGTAACTAAATTTGGCACTCTAATTCAAGTGAGATGGATGGATTCAGACATAGGAGGAGTTGAAGAGGGCAAGAGAAACCATGGATCCTCTCCAAACAGTGGAAAACATCAATGTATTCTACTTACACTGTTGTTTGTTTAGCTGAGAAGAAATAAAGAGAAATGATACATATAACACATGAATAAATTCACAAAGACATAAGAAAGCATTGTACCAAAACAAATTCCACAGGGATCCCAAAGAGTACTGCAAATCCTGGTCTCAATTACTTAGCCAAAGCACTGATATGAGTGTAATATGAAGCTCAAGGCTTTCTCAAGAGTTCAACCATGCTAATAACTGAAAAAACACATAATATAGACAAAGCATCACTCATCCTTGTCTCTAGGGGTGGAGCTCACATGTTTAGGGGCTGATTCAACTGATTCTAAACTAGGAACTAGAAATCAGGCAATGAAACAGCATGCCTCTAGAAACAAGGGAACTGATTCATTCAGTTTCAAACAACCTTTTAACTGATGAATCTACCTATCCAAGTGAAAATTCAACATATTTACATCATGATCCATCAATGTACATTAAATTACATCATAATTTGACAATAAGAAAGTGAAAAAGTAAAACTGGCCAAAACTGGGCAAAAAACAGAGAAAAACTTGGTCAAACTGGAAATTTTTCCTCTATGCGCCGCGCCTGATCTCTATGCGCTGTGCCTATTTGGAATCAATTTTCTGGGCCTTAATGGTGTCCAAATCAGCTTCAAGTAGGGCTCAAAACCTACCCAAATTTCTTGGCCATGAACAAGCAAGCATAATTTTTCATGCCAAATCCACAAATGTTTAGTTTTCTGAATTTGGAGCCCCCTAGCAAAAGCGAGCGTCATGTGGCACAACACATGGGGCAGAATTTCCTATTTTTTGTGCCAAAATTTCTCAAAATGAAAAAAATGTCCCAACTTCTTGAAATTTGGGCTGAGTCTTCTCTATTGAGAGCTATGTTGGGCCAAGTAAGCCTCAGCCAAAATCCAAAGTCGATCATGCTCCTTTTGCCTCCTTGAAGCCTTCTTCAATTTTGCCTTTAAATTCCTGATTAGGGCCTTGCAAACTTTGTTCCTCACCATGTAGTGAAAAGCCATGTGTCTCAACAAGTTTTTCTCCTTGTTGGCCTTCTCCAACAATCTCTTTAAGTGGATATTGAATCTCTCAAGCCAAGACTCTCGATTGGCATTGATATCTTGCTCAAGTGAAGTGAACTCCACCCTCCTTCTTTGGGTAGCTTGGCGGTTCTCCCTAATGTTTTGTAACTCCATGATTGTGTGCTGATCTTCAAGCTGCTTATTCCTCTGCTCCAAGTATTTTATGATCCACTTATCCCTCTCCAAGTTCAGGGACAAGGCCTTGATGTCCGTCTGTTGCTCCTGGATGATGTCTTTGAGACTTGTGCTTTGTGAACCCATGCCTGTATCATCATCCTCAATAAGAATAAAGTCCCGCTCACCTGAAGGCCCATCATCTTGCATTGGCCTCTTTGTCCTGAACCTATATTAATGTCGAAAGCGAGGCCCCTTCCACCCCAGGTAGAGATAACAGTCACTTTGCTACTGCGAACAATTGCCTGGTGCCCTTCTGATAAGTAACAAACACTGGCATACTGGCAACCTATGTCTCATGACCTTCACGCTGATAAGAAGGTCTAGCTATCTCATGCAAGGTCTCTGAAGGTCCCTGAGGAGCTCTAAAAAACTCACGAGAGATGAAGTCATCCCAAGTGATGCCTTGTAAGCGAAGCTGATGGGCAACCACAATTTTAATGAGAGAAAAATGGTAAATAATGTTAAATTGCTGTTGAGGGGTCTTGTGCTACACTAGAGTGGTCATCTTCTCGATATTTCGGCACATGAAGTAAGGAATGTTCATCATCTGTACCCAGGTAAAATGCATGAGCAGCATGATATGATAAGCATATAAACGAGAGAACCGACCCTCATAGCTGAAATACTTCATGATCAATTTCATTAAAGGAGCATATTCATATTTGAGGTACCGAAAAGGAAACACTCTCTTGAGCTATCTCAAAAAGCCGTGCTTGATATACGGTTCATAATGTTGCCAGTCAATTTTCTGCCTCTTGCTCCATGGCTCTCCAATGTTAGGTATTCCAGTTGCTATTGAAATGGATTCAGGTGTTAATGTGAAAGTGACACCAGCTAAAGTGGCTTGATCACCATGTAAATGTAGCACAAATAGACGAGCCAACTCATCAAGAAACTGAATGCTAGCAACCTTTTCACAAAATTCATAACATGACTCATGTTGGAAACAAGAGATGGCAAGAGGGCAGGCCTGTAACTCAGCAAGAGTGGTTGGTTCTTCTCTGATATGTTTGCCACCTCTATGAGGCCTCCTAGGTGCATGTCCCTCTGTAGGTGAGTCACTATGGGTTTCATCTTCATAATCATATGAAGGATCAGATGCCATGGCTGCTGGTAGATAAAATATCTTGGAGAAGTAGGTGCTGATATGTTGAACTGTCTTGAACTGTCTTTGGTGATGTGTTTGACCTCTGTCAGCAAGGGAAAGAGAGAAATGAAGGATTGTGGAGGAATAATTTAGGGAAATGGGGAATTAGGGATTGTTGGGGTAGGGTTAGTTAAGGAAATAGGGATTGAGAGTGTAGTTTGGGACTTTAAGTAAGAGACTAGGGTTTGTTGCACTTGGGATTTGGGAAAGGGAACTTGGGATAGGGGATTAGGGGATTAGTGAATTTAGGGGGTAGGAGAACTTAGGGAGTAAGGAAATCAATGGAAAAATGGGATAAGGGAGTGATGGAGGAATGATAGAATTGGTAGCAAAATAGTTAATCAAAACCTCAGGAAGCAAGTTTCTTTGAGGAATTTCAAATGGTAGGGTTTGATTGTTTTAAACACTCACCATTCATCAACAACCATAACATAAACACCAAACTTGGATAAACAACAAAGATGAAGGCTCTACCTACTTGTAACAAGACAAATTCGTGTGTTTTTGGCGATTTGAGCGAATTCTGGAAGTTTTCGGGTGCTCTGGCTGTGTGCGTTGCGCAACATACCCAATGCGCCACTCCCAGCGTATGCGGCATGCCCTTGAAAAATAACACAGGAGTCTAAGGCCCAGTGCGCTGTGCCTCCTGCCCAATGCACCGCGCTGGTAACTTAGAGCAATTTTCACCCAATTTCTCACTTTCTCATCACAACAATCTTTTCTTTGCTTTCTCTTTGCTCTTGGAGTGAAAATGAGCTTTCAAACATTTGGAGAAATGAATTATACATGGAGCTTTTCAAATTTAATTTTTCCAAACCCACTTTTATAATGTTGTGCAAATGACTTTATTTCAAACTCAGTTATCTTTTTTGGACTTTTCACTTCATTTGAGTTTTGTGATGATCTAAATCACCTGAGCTTTGCTTGTTTTGCAGTCGATGGAACTACTGGGGCTAAGGAAAGAAACCAGGATGCAGATGGAGCGATACATAATGAAGAAAACAAAATTTCATGATTTATGTACAATAAAGGCAAAATACTCTATTTTTTCCTCAAAACAGAGTTTTGAAGAAAAACACATTTTCAAACACTTGATGATGAATTTTATTGATGCTGGAACCTCCTCATGTGCCTGCTGGTGCTTATTGGACATTTCGACACACTTTTTGATGAAACCCTAATGAAACCCTAGACCTAAATGACAATGAAACCCTAAATGAACTTTTTCAATTTTAAAGGCAAAAAGGTGACTGTATATGCTTTTTAATGATCAAACATGAACCAGCAGGTAAATGACATGAGGGAAACTGTAGGAAAGCCCACTACCGTCAGATGATCCATGCACCTAATGGTATGCAGTTGACTGGGCAGGGCACCTAATATGAAATGCAACAAGAGGATTTGATCTTTGACGGAGGGATGAAGATACTGACACTAATACCATGTACTTTCAAATTCTCTCTTCTCATGTTCTTTATCGCTTTTGATCACAGCTCCACTTCTAGTGACAATACTAATTCAAGGTTCATCGGTCCTCCTTTCAATAGTCATCATTTGAATATTATATGTCGGCTTCTGATTCCTTTTTTCTTGCATCTTTGCCATAAGTACAGAAGATTCTTTAATTACATGGTCAAAATGTTTATAGTACTTACATTTCATTGAATGGTTCTGACAATCTCTCACAAAATGACCTACCTGGTCGTAGTGATATCAAATGATATGTCCACATCCTCAACTAGATCCATCACCTCAACCTCTTTCTTGGTAGCCTCCTTGACCACCATTTTTTCCATTGCCTTCATGTCCATGTTCTTCTACTTTCATTCTATAAGTGTCAGCACTACAGTCCATCATTAGATCATAAGCTCGACAATTATTCTCATCATGTCCTACTGATTTACAAAATTTGCAATATAGGTTCCTTGGAGTCTGCACATATTTATGTAATAGGTAACAGTGTTCTGAGGAATGTTGGCATTTGGCCTTACATATCTCGCACCATAGGCTAGATCCCTCATTTGAGGGATTTTGTGCCCCACTAGCCATGTAATCTATAAAGGTAGAACATTGTTCTTTAGAATGGGCCTCCGATCTACACTTCATACACCATACTTCTTCTTTAACTTACTTTATTTTCTTGATATCTTGTATCTGTAGGGTTACGTTCACCAACTGACTCTGAATCTATTGCATACTTGCATTAATTTCTCCTATATGAGAAGCTTCCAACTTCGTCACAATCTGTAGAGCTTCGGTTTGGCTTGATATATTTTGTTGCATAAATGGTAATCCAATATGTAGTATCAATGCAACTATAAACCATTCTTGATGTTTCCACAAAGCTATTTCAAAGCTCACTTGATCTAGCAATTCCTTAAATATTTGATCAAATTCCCAAATAGACTCAGTAGGTTTCTATTTAATTTCTTTTAACTTAGTGATGCACTGTGACTCAGACTTAGGCTTCTTAAACTCTATGATTAGCGCTGCTATAATATCTACAAATGCTCTAATTTGATTATTTGAATACTTCATATACCATGTAAATGCTCTATCTTGGAGCATTGTAATGAGCTATGCTTTATTTATATTTTCATCATTGATCTGCTTCATGGTCCCTACAACTTCACATAAAAACCAAAAACTTCTATGGATCCGTCAATCTAGTTCCTTTGAAAATAGGAAGCTTAATATCATCAGCCATATTTCTTCTTGGAGGTGGAGGGGGATGTTGAGGGGAAGAAGTAAAGGAGGGGGATGGGGGTTAGGTTGAGAAGGGTGAGGGGGAGGGGGAGGGGGAGAAACAAAAATACCCTGGTTATTAATAGATTTTGGCTTCTACATGCTCTCAGACTTGGATGGTGAATACTGCGGAGCTACCTGGGGCTTATAAGGGTGGTTATCTTCTCTTTCGCTTTCAGATTCACTTAATAGAGGACTATATTCAGTTTCTACAAAGGTCTTTTGGTCTTGTCCACGAGCTCTTTTTCTAGTATCTACTCTATATCTTTTTCCACCTCGCTTTACTATGATCTCTTGCTTAGATTTATTCTATATTCTTCCAAACAAAAGTAAACTAAAAATATGGTTACATCCGTAAAACGCCTTTTTTACATAGAAGAATACTAATCCAGAGTTTCAAATATTTCAAATAGTTACCTTGTAGACCTTTGAAGAATCATCATTCTACTTCGCTGAAGGACATGGCCTAGTCTACTATGAACTCAGTAATGAATCCTCCCAAGATGCTATCAATCCAGAAATTGACAACCCTTGAAATCCTATTGTTCATGCTCTTGAGTCACTGTATCAATTTAGGAGTCTACGTCATAGGTTCTCTGCCTTTAAAACATGTCTTTCTTCCAATCAACCTTGATATCCACTCGTACAATTCGATAAGAAATGATGCAAAGAAAATTTCGTATTGATCTGTAAAAATATATCTCCATAACCAAGCTTCGGACTTCAGAGGATGGTTTTTATTCTCTTGATCTGCAAATTCTCTCTCCTTCGATTGTAGCCATTCTTGAGTTTCCTTTTGTTAGAGTCGGTCTGGTCAGTCCTCCATTAGAGATCAAAACTCTTTCTGAATTTCATTTTTAGGTGTCCCACTCCATTCACCCAGCTGCATTTTGCTAGGGGCATGCCATAATATGACGGAAAAGGTCATGCAAGTCATTTCCCCTCATTGTCTAGCTCCTGCTAGCTTAGGTCTTTTGTCAATGACCACTACAGTCCATGATAGTCAAGGTCTAGTCCTTTAATGGACAAAAGTCATTTTCGATCATTAGGTCTAGGGACTAATCAATTTGGTCTTTAAACATGTCCAGTAAAGCCATGCAGGCCAGAGTGAGGCCCTTACACAGTTATGATTCAGAGAGTTTCATCGTCATATGGATAAACTTCGACTCTTCTTAAAAACTCTGTTTTGAAGAAAAGTTAAACAATGTCATTTGTGATAAAATTTTCAAAAAAGTCGTCAGTTGATTTATTTAGGTACAGTCATGGTTTCTGTGGCCAAATGTGCTATCGTGCAATCCCTGCAAAGAGTGCCGAAAATTTCATCATTTGAGCTAAAATTTCAAAGGGAAAGTGAAAATCAGTGTTCCTTTAAGTCAGTGAAAAAGTGTGAAAACATAACATTAGAAAAATGGGCTTTTGAAGAAGCAGAAATTTATCCCCTGACTTCCAAGTCTTCATATACAAGTTTCCACCAAAATCAAATCCATTGTGAAAATCAAGTTCATAGGGAGACATTGCAAAGTGTTTGAGAGTGAATCGTGCGTGTTTGAGTGAGTTGGAGGCAGTTTCCAGGAGCGCGGCGCATATACACAAGGGCGCAGCGCACACAGAGCCACCCCTTAGTTCAAGTTTTCAACAGGCGCGACGCATGCCCAGGGCGCGACGCACACCCACAAAGGGCCCAAATCGTGCCAAATCACTTCAAATTGCTTGTGAAGCCCATCAAATTGACAGGTAGGCTCTATGTCATGACTTGTTCATCAAAGTTTATGGATGATATGGTGGTTCTTGGCTATGTTCAATTGCCACAAAACTCATAAGACCAACCACTAAAAAAACATCAAAACCATGGTGGCTAGGGTTGCATAATTGAGGTATTGAGGCCAAGGTTCTATTTTCTTACCAATTTTCCCTCTCCTACCATTTTTCCCTATCCTCCCTTCTCATTTTTCCTATTATCCCTACCATAAAATACTACCAAACCCTATCCCCTATCCCTCCACTCTTTGGTCAACATAACACCCCAAAACCCTACCTTGTCAAAACCCCAAAACCCTACCCTATCAAATACCCAAACCCCCTACATATCCCTAAAGAAACTTCTCCCCATAACCCCTATTCCCATCAGATTACTCCCCTCATAATACTCCCTTTTGTTTCATTGTTCCCTTAGTGAAAAATATCACAAAAGCACCCAACTTCACACCATCATCAAAGGGCAGCCTAAGTACAGTACACACAGCAGTCATGGCTTCATAGCATTCATCAGAGTATGAGATGGAGACATAAAGTGACTCATCCTCAGAAGAGCAGGCTCCCAGGAGACATCACAAGAGTGGCAAACA
>APFE031147591.1:86620-99747 GCA_000404065.3 Pinus taeda | reverse complement strand
CAAACATGTTAGGGATGAGCCCACTACCCTCACTGAATTACAAGCATGCCCTCTTGCCATGTCATGTTTCCAGCACCTAGCATGTTTTGAATTTTTTCAAAGGGTGGATGATGTTAGAGTTCATCATGAGTTGGCCCATCTTTTTGTGCTTCACATACATGGAGGTCAGTCTATCTTGGTCGGGGTCACCTTCACATTGACAACTGAAACTATCTCAGTGGAAACATGCATACCAAATGTTGGAGAACAGTGGTATAAGAAGAAGAAGGTGGATAGGCAACACTATGAGCCTTGCATTAAGGCCAGATTCTTGAGTCAGCTCACAAGAGTCTTCCCATTTAGATATTTGAAAGATGAGTATGCTCCACTCATGAAATTGATCATGAAGTACTTCAGCTGTGAGGGGAGGTTCTCTCGACTATATGCCTATCACATCAGGTTGATCATGCACTTTACCAGGGTGAGGATGATGAACCTCCCATTTTTCATTTGTAGGAACATAGAGAGGATGAAAACCTTCATGCAACATAAGACCCCCCAGCAGCAGCTTAACAGTGTTTATCACTTTGCTCTTATCCGAATTTTGGTGGATCATCAGTTGGGATTGCAGGGCATTGCTTGGGAGGACTTCATCTCCCGTGACCTCTTCAACACTTCACAGGTACTATCAGAGCCAGAGCATGAGATAGGTGGTCCTTCTCATCAGTATGAGTTCCATGAGACCACTACTATGCCAATATTCGTGACATATCAGAAAGGCAGTAAGCACTTGTTTGCAGCAGCAAAGCGAGTGTTATCTCCACTCAGGGTGGAAGGGGCCTCGCTTTCGGCATCGACTACATAGGTACAGGACAAGGGCAAGAAGCCCATGCATGATGAGGGACCATCAGGTGAACAAGAGGCTGAATTCATCCTCATTCAGGATGATGATGCAGATGTGGAGAGTGCCCGACTTAGGATGACTATTCAGGAGCAGAACACGGAGATCCAAGACTTGTCACTCAATGTGGAGAGGGCAAATGGATCATAAAGTATCTAGAGTAGAGGAAAAAATAGCTTGAGGACCAGCATGAGACCATGGATTTGCAAAACATCAGTGAGAATCGACAAGCTGCCCAACAAAGGAGGATCGAGCTCACTACCTTGGAGCAAGAGATCAACAATGACCGTGAGTCCTGTCTAGAGCGGATCAACATCCACCTGGAGAGACTGCTAGAGAAGGCTGATAGAGACAAAACCATACTGAGGAGGATGGTTTATCATTACAGGGCACGAAACATGAGTGCAAAGGCCCGGATAAGGAGCTTGAAGGTGCAAAATTGAGCAAAGCAACAAAAGAAGAAAAAGAGGCAAAAGAGCAAGATCGGGTTCGAATCTTGGTAGAAGCTTCTTTGGCCCAACATAATGCCTCTTAGAGAACCTCCAACCCACATTTCAAGAAATTTGGGGCAATTTTGGTCACATGGTAATTTTTTGGTCAAAACAGAGGCTTTTTCTCCCTGTGCGCTGCGCCACGGGCGCGACGCGTAGGATTGGGAGCTCCAAATGACAAATGGATTGCATTTTTGGATTCAAAATGCAAAATCACGACTACTGGTGCTTGGAAAAGAAATTTGGGCATGATTTGAGTCTCCAGGAGGTCAAAAACACCCAAAAAATGGCCTCTCTGCCCCTATTTTGACACACAGGAAGCAGTCTTGGGAGAATGAAGATTTTGAGGGGAAAATGAGCACCAAATTCAGAAATTCCACTTGGGTTGGAAAGTAGACAGGATAGGCTTTCCAACAAGCACACTTGGGCACATTTTGGACTCGTGCAAGTACCTCAAAACTGGCTCCAAAGTGGCGTGGCGGATATAGGAGAAAAGGCCAATTTCACCTCCGTTTCGCGAAATTTTGATTTGCGACTTCTCCAAGTGGCCACTCTCATCTACATTTCACTTTTTCGGCACCTAAGGCAGCATTTAAAGTATTTTCACTCTATATTGGCTTCTATCCAAGTGACAAAGGAAGGCAAATAGTCACCCAAGCCATTTGTCATGTTTGTAACGCTGCACCTGTAGCTAATGGTTGGCTTTCCACCTCCATTTTGTAATGATTCGAGTAAATCCCCAACCCTTGGGAGTTCTATCTCTTCATGGCACATTCGATATATTGTATGCAAACTATTTTCAAAGGGTTGGTTGGCTTGTAACTTCTAGGAGACTGTGGGAAAGAAACTCTGTTTCTTCATTGTATATTTTGACAGAGGATTAATGAAAGGCACCGGCTCTGTTTCATGAGATTCATGTGGTTGTGAGTGTAGCAAATGTGTCTCTTATGTTTCATATGTATGTCGTTATGTTTCATAGTTCATTTCATATTCATTTCCAGTGAAATTTTCTAAGTTAGATAAGGTAGAATTCAATTTTATTGCTCTGCCTGTGGGAAAATTTCATGTTCAGTATTCTTTCTTCTATTGAAAAGGATTCATGTGCATATGCCCTTTTCACCCTCCTAAGCAATCTCTCCATTCCATGCTATTTCTAACTAAATTGCTAGACTTTCTACCTATCTTGCCTCACGAAGTAATCTATGCCTTTGTATTTCATCCTCTGCTCATTGCTGTCCGTTGGTCCATACCATCCCAAAAACACAGTCATTCATAAAAATCGCTTCTTGTATCCATATTCACTTACTAGCCTAAGATCAATATTTTATAGTAAGTCATCTCAGGCCATATCATTTATCTATTCACTGAGTGTGACACAGAGAGAGCCCTCTCCTGTTCTGGTAGGGCTAGCTACCAGATTGAGCGTGGTTTGTGGTGACCCTGAATTTTGCCTTCCTTCAGCCTAAGGCAGATTTAGGTGCTAACAACTTCTTCGGAGGATGCCACATAAACATATCCCTCAAATAGATCCCAGTCTCAGTAACATAATCATTTGTTGGTTATTATTTGGGCTGACCCAGGTTTGATCTATATTGCACACCAACTAAACCCTTAGTAACTGACCCTTTCGGCAATGACATGTAAGAAACTCACAGTCTCACCCTAAATGACTATGGGAGGATACAAAACTAGGTTTCTGTAGCCTTGAAGGATGATGCAATGTGGTGTTTTATATTATCTTTTATTCTTAACATTCATAAATAACTTTGCCACATTCATTTAGTCACATAAACATGTCATATAAACACATAAATCATCACCACACTGTAATAAAATGCAACTGTAATAAAATTCTACGCTACAAAAAATAACAAGAAAATATACACATGAAGACACAAATTTTATCGTGGTTCATCTGAATGTGGGACTACGTCCATAAGAACTGTTGCTTATAATAATAGTTCTTCTACAACAAACAGTTCTTGACCTGTGGACTAAGTTGTAGGTCATCAACGCACTCATCTGTAGGCTAAGGCCTTTATGAACTCAGCTGCAGAGCCTCGCCTTCTATTCCAAACTACAAATCACAAGAATACAACCATTCAATTCAAAATGTGATTCTATCTTTTTCTTCTTTATTGTTGATCCTTATATATACTATTACATCGAGGGATATATCATCAAAATACCATGGTACACATACCATGGACTCCATAATACAATAACCTATGGTCCGAAAACCATTGATGTTTTACAACATTACAAAAGGAAGGTGCTTCACCCTATCCCGAAGCCCTTTTATGACACGGTATATCGAAAACAACTCAGTTGTGTGGTCCACTTCGTACTTAGCTACATTCTTCACTATGCACTCCTCTCCTCAAAATGCAGAGTCTTTACCAAAATTTAGGCCAAGTTGGGTTACACCCAACAGGTCCCCAACACTCACATGTGACTCATCCTTAGTCACTTAACTACTTTACCTCTGATTTTTGTTGTGATGTTGTTTTAGGCCTCGTTGAAATTCTGCAGAATCTCTATGACCTGCTTCTCTTTGCTGCATGCTTCCTCCAGCAATGCTTCTGTCATGTGTCCTCCAACCTTCTACTCCATCATTGTCTCCCTCCATCAAAGCTCTTGAAGCTTATAATATACTCCTTAGATAACTAAAGAGCCTCATCCTAACATGGTTGAGTCCTCTCCTCCAAAACATGCTCTTCCTTCTTCAATTCGTCTACCTTTTTTTGGAGGGCGTTTCCCTCATTGATCTTGGCAAGTTTCTACGAGATTGGTAATGTCTTTGTAATTACCTAAATCTCTTCCAACTCTTTCTACCTCAGCTAAATGTCTTCCTGCAGTTTCTATAGATTTCGATCTTCCTGCAACGAAGTTGAAATCTGTAAACTTTCATCTAAAAGTTTTTCACACTCTGTCACTAATGCAGAGATGCTAACTATTGTAGAATTTAGGTCAGTCTCCCTTTGATCTCCTACATCCTGTGGTGTGGTTGGTTGAAACTTAATTTGCAGCTCATTGATCTGCATTTCATATTTGAATTGCACTACAGAAATTTTCTCCTTATAACCTTTCACTGCAAGGTCGAGTTTCAGGACCTTGTCCTCTACCAGCTCTTCTTCTCGGACATCAAGGTCCATAATTTATTTGCACGTTGCTTCCATTGCCTCCTTGATCTTCTGGTGTTGTTGTGCTACTTGATCCCTTTCTTGAATAACCTTCTTGATCTTCTACCAAAGAGGAGCTCACTCTTTTTCTACTTGAATATTTAGCTGCGAGGTGTGTTGTTCATGCAGCCTAAGTTCTTCTATAATTTCCAAGTGCAGCTTGTGTAATATTTTCAACGACACTGCTGCAATTTTCATATTGACATGCTTCCATTCTTTAGCCTGTTGTTGTATTTCGATGGAGTCAAACTGTACGGCTCCTACAAGTATCTGTGTTAACTTGGCTGTAAGTGTAGGCTCTATTTGCCTTTCTACTCCAACCCTTTCCTCTATCTATGCTAGTTGTTTGAATGTTTGTGATAGTATCTTCAATTATGTGATCCGATCTTCAACATTGGTCAGAAGTGCATTGTAGTGATCTTCTAACCTGCTCCAAGATTCTATTGTCACTTCTTGTATCTTGCCCCAATTTGATCTAAGTCCCCTTTAGTAAGGACTGTTGGTGTGATATCCTTCGTCTTATATTCCTTCTATTTCTTCTTGATCTTTGTGGAAACTTCAACCTGTGCCTTCCTCTTTTGTGCGACAACTTTTTCTATTTCTATCTTTCAAACCTCCTTATTCTACTCATCTCCTTTAAGAGGATCCTGGAGACACTCATCATGTTTCTCATCTTCCTCTGATTCATGCTCATCCTGATCCTTGTCCTTGTCCTTTCCACTTGCTTTGTCATGCAATGAGATGTCCTCCTCTGTCGCACTATCTTCTGCCTCTACCTTCGATGAAATCATCCATTCTGTTAGCCATTATTGTACCAATGCTAAGAGCTCATCTTCTATTACCAAATATAGCAGGGGATGCCATTTCTTCACAACAATGCTATACTGCTAGTATAGGCTTGGTGATAGGCGAGGATGTTGCTTCACTAACATATGTAAATCCATATGATACAACATGAAAAACTATTCTCCATTTCTCATGATAGTTGTGTGGTAAACCACAGTGAGGTAGACTGTGCGACTCACAAACATCTGATGCTACTGGGGGGAACTTTGAATCCTCCGACTCTTTCCATGCTAACATTGCAATAATAAAAATTAACCACGCATAATGGAATGTGGTACCTTTCTCCCGGACTTCATGACAATCATCCAAAAACTCTTTGTAAAGGTATTTGACTTGGTTAAACTAAACCCTCTTGGCACACTGAGTAGCTAATGAAATTATTGAGGTAGGGACTTCATTAGCCTGACACTTTCTCATAATATTCTGAGCCAATATGTGTGTTGCGAAGTGAACCCTTTGATCATTGATTGAATTGATGTCATACACACATTTCCCCTTTATCAATCTGAACTTTTTCTTCATACATTCGGCTATGGCATGGTCCTGATCCTTTCTAATCAAATATTTTGTTGGGTTCCACCATTGGTATGGTAGTCTCGTGATCCTCCGGATCAATTTTGGGTTTATGGGGATCCTCTTTCCCATACATGAGCATTCATCATGCTCCAGGATGAGCAACTATCACACACTAGTTGTTCTTCCTAGAATTTTTTTGAAGTGCGACACATGTAGCATACTCATTAGTCCTGACAGTGCCAATCTGTTTTCCCACTGTTGTGGTTCTAGTATTGTCATACCACTCTCCAGATAGTTTACCTGCTTTAGGTATCAGTCTAGTGCAAATTGTGGGTGCTTCTTTCCATCATTGAAGTTGTAGTCTGCGAACTTCAACTGCAGTATTTTCCCAAGTAATTCCCCCATAAATGGTACTTCCTTTGGTAGTAGGGGTGTGAAGGTTCCAAACTTTGCATCCTTTGAATCTTTTACTGGTTTAGCATTCAATTTTCTCGGTTGAATGTATGGTGGTGGAGGCGATGGAAATGTTGTGCCCTCTATTTCCATCTGCTCTACATGCTCTGCTTCTTCCTCACTATATCTAATTTCTCCAGTTCTTGTTGAGGTTCGACAGGTTCCTTATCTTTCTTCTTCTTTGTTCTCTCTTCCTTGGTTGGATTCTTCGTCAAGGATCTCCATTGCTCTTGTGTTCATGCTACTATGTTTGATGCTACCACATGCGATGCTACTACAGGCATCTCAAGTAATGTTGTGGGCATACCATTGGTTTCCATGATTCCAAATAATCCTTTCTCATAAAAATTACACATAATTTCTTCCCAATAATTCTTAGACAACATACGACAATTAAAACTTCTTCAATTTATTCACACTCTTCAGACTCAAATTCTCAATTCAGCAAAGTGTTCAACTTATGCGGGAGGAAACTTTTTATAACAATTTAGAGTTTCTAACCACATCATTATCTTAGATTTTGTTCAAATTATTCTTTTATTATGTTCATTAACTTCATATATATCCTTAGACCTTTCCAGCCTATCCTCATAAATGAAAATTTCCACGTATTTTGATGTTAACATTCCCTTATAATGGTCATATTTTTCCAGCAAAATTCATCGCATCCCATAGTGTAGTGAAGTAACTCACGTTGAATCTCTCTACATCGTAGTTTATAGGCCAATTCTCACTTTCAACTACAGGTGGCACTAAGACTCTTTTCCTTTCTTTCTTATACTGAGGTTGTAGAGATAGGGTTGTCCCTGTACAACTTCAACCTAATGCCATTTACTATTTCCTGAATAAATTCTCTATTTAACTATGCTAATTGAAATGCACCTCCATCAGTAATAAGTTTGATAATATATGGGCCCAACCAATGCGCCTTGAATTTTCCTGGAAATTTTACAAACTAACTGTCATAAACGAGAAGAAGGTCTCCTACCTGGAACTTCTTGTTTTTAAAATGTCTATCATGCCAAGCTTTTTCTCTTACTTTTTTTACATGTTAATGGAATCATTCTATAAATATATATTCTTCCAAATTAATCAACTACGAAATTATTTCCTTCATTGTGCCAAGGTCTACCATATTTGTAAAAGTTGAAATCCTCAAGTTAGGCATGATGTAATCCATGGGCATCACAACTTCTTTCCCATAAACTAACTTGAATTGCATATGACCTATCAACTTTTTACATGTGGTCCTGTAAGCCCATAAAACTATTGGAATTCCAAGATCCAAGTCATCTCTATTCACATTGAATACCTTAGTAAGTGAATTCTCCAAAATCTTGTTAAATTATTCTACTGTTCCATCGGCCTGAGGGTGATAAGGGATATTATTTTGATGATAGACTTGGAAATCATTAGTCAATGCTTCAATAGTTTTACTCAAGAAGTGGGAACCTTGGTCAGTCATCAAAATCTTTGGACATCCAAATCTGGATAATATATACTTAAAAATAAACTTCGTAGTAGTCTCTGCACTACATTCCCTTACTGGTTGTGCTTCGATCCATCTTGTCAAGTAATCAGTTGCATTAATTATGTACGTCGCACTAGTCCACTTTGCAGGTGGGTTGATATGTCCAACAAAATCAATAGCCCACTTATCAAAAGCCTGTAGTGTAACTTGTGGTACCAATGGCATTTCATCTCTTCGTGAAGGCTTTCCTGTTATTTGACACACATCACATGCTCGCTAGTATTCCTTTGCATATTTAGGTAATGTGGGCCACCATAATCCCACTCTTAAAATATTTTGCGCAGTATCTTTTCCTACATAGTGTCCACCAGCTATGTCACCATGGGCTTCTACTAGAATCATCTGTCTTTCATGGTCTAGAACATATCTGCACGGTATCTCATCTAGTCCCATCTTATATAAGTGTCCTTCTATTAGTGAAAAAACAGCTACATTAACCACTAATTCTTTCTTTTGCTGCATAATATACTTTGAAGGAGCCATTCCTGTATTCAAAAACTGAATAATGTCAGCAAAGTGGTCATCTACAACTTTGATTGCAAATAACTACGCATTAGGGAGATTATCCTCTATGTTGGTTGGTTCTTCTCCTATTTCTAATCTTGACATATGATCGAGTCCTGTATTTAATATTCATGGTTTAACAATGATTTCAAAGTCATATTCTTGGAATAACAGTAACCATTTGCAAATATTTCCTCCTAAGATAGGCTTATTAACCAAATACTTTAGTGCAGAATGATCTGTAAACATTTTAAAGTGTGATCCCAACAAATAGTGTCTAAATTTCTACAAAGCATACACCATGTCTAGTCCTTCCCTTTATGTAGTGGTGTAATCCTTTTATGATTTAGATAAATTTCTACTTGCAAAATCTATAGGGTGGTCAACCTCTCCTACACCAGGTTGTTCCAATACTACTCCCAAAGCTATATAAGAGGCATCCACATGGACATGGAATTCCTTATTCCAATCAGGGAACACTAGTATAGGTGCGAACACCATTCTTTATTTCAATATGTCGAAGCTATTTTGACATTCTTCATTCCATTTAAAAGTTACATCCTTCTTTAACAATTTCTCCATAGGTGTAGTAATCTAAGCATACCCCTTGATGAACTTCTTGTAATATCCAGTATGCCCCAATGTAGTGAAAAGTTGTCTTACTGTATAAGGTGGAGGTAAGTTCACAATAATATCAATCTTATCAGGGTCCACCATTAATCCTTGCTTACAAACAATATGTCCCAACAATATGCCAAATGTTACACAAAATATGCAGTTCCTTAAGTTCAAAGAGATATAATATTGTCTACATGTGCCGAACATAAGTCTTAAACTTCTAACATGCTTGTTTACCAACCCAAATACTTTCCAATCATCAAAGTATACTTCTAAACATTTGTTGATATATTCCTTAAAAGCTACAACCAGAACTCTAGAAAATATAGCAGGGGAATTCTTTAATCCAATAGGAATTACTGTGTATTGATATGAGTGCCATTCTGTAGCAAAGGCGGTCTTATGTTGATATTCAGGTACAATTCTAATAAGATGATATTATGAAAATCCATTTGTAAATGAATAAGCTTCTTGACCTCCTACATTGTGTAACACTTCATTTGTGAAAGGGGTAGGGAATGGATCATGTAAACATGCATCATTCAATTTTCTCAAATCAACACAAATCCTAATTTCTCCTTGAGTTTTCTTTTCTTGCACCACCATAGGACTCACCCATTCTGATTCTTCTACTAGTTCAATAATTCTTGCTACTGTCATCTTATATAGCTCTACTTTCACTTTCTCCTTATACTTCAGATTTAGTTTGTAAGGTATTTCCTCAACTGGCTTCGCATCAAGCTTAAGGGGAATCTTCATGACTCCTAGATCTTCTAGTATACCCTTCATCTCTGAAAACTTGGTGGGAAACAATTCTTGGTATTCATGAATTTACTCTGTAACTTTACTGACTGCCTCTTCATCCCAATAATCTCCTATTATTACAAACTTAGGTTCCTTCTCTGATCCTATGTTCACCTTCTTTGTCTTCAGTGGATTCATTATATCTAGTATTTTTGGCTCAGGTCCATTTACTTATGCAATAGCACGAGAAACATTAGCATCAAATCCAAGATCTAGAATAACTTGATTCATCTCATATTCTCCTATTTGTGCACTAAGCCTCATTTCTCTTCCAATTCTCTTATGTCAAAGTAAATTATTCAGTACATGCATCTCACCTCGTAGTGCTTCTTTTGATGGACAAGAATCTATCAACTACTGAAGCCCTTCTACAAACTTTTGATTTATTAATAATCTCATACAAGTTTTCATAAAAGACTTCAAATTACCTCCTTGATTTGCTGACTCCTATTCTTGTTTCAGAGCTTGATTATGAAACGAAACTTGATTCTGTGTTGGACCTTGATTTTGTGTAAAAACTTGATTCTGTGTTGAAGCTAATGATACATCATAGTTTCTTTTTTGATCGACCTTTGGCTACGCACTAGAGGTCCTGGGGAGACATCATATTGGGGGAATTTCCCTGGAAAGTTTACAAAGTGCGAAGTGGAGGATTTCGGGCTAATAGAACACTAGGACATGGCAACATACATATGGGAACCAACGCCAAATAGAAAAAAGCAAATTATGGTCCCATGCAACACGTAAGCCCAACAAGAAAATATGAGAGGGAAAACAAAGGCGCACAAAGAAAACGGTTGGGATGACAGGCCTAGGAGACAAAAAATAGACAATATGTGTCATTCTATCAAAATGAGGGAAGGTGTGCCAAGACACATTTTTGTGGCAATTTTGTGATTGAGAGTGCAAAGAAGTTTGCAATGTAAAATAAACCTTCAGGTTTTAAGGCACATAGGGGCCTGAAAAATTGGTAGTTCTTTCGAGTTTATGGTGTATATATATATATAATATATATATATATATATATATATATAATATATATATATATATATATATATATTATATATATATATATCTAGTTGTATGTATGTATGTAGCTGCCTTCCAGGAGAAGCCGGAAAATGAGAGAGGGTTGTAGCTCTCTGCAGGTAGTAGCCTGCATACTGGTAGTAGACTGCATAGGTAAAAACTGCACTAAGTACAAGGAATCATTGTAAAAAGAAGTTTCTAATTGAAAAGATAGAGACATATTGCAGTAGGTGGTTTTCACCCACATTGGGTTTCCACCTTATATCTTGTGTTCTTGTGTGTGATTGTCTTCTGCTCTATTTTTCTGTTCTTGGTTACTGTTTATATGATCCCGATGCACAGATTAATCTGTAGAATATTTTAAATTATAAGTCTGTATGGTATACGCGGGTTTCCTTATATGTAGTTGCATATATATGCGGTTTCCTCTAACTGAAGTAGCGTATATGTTCTGGATTTGAAAAATAAAATAATTGACCAGATAGTACTGATTCACCCCCCCTCTCAGTATTATTTCCAACAATTGGTATCATAGCGGGTCCTTCAGAAGAAGATTGATCGCTTGAAGGAAGATCTATCATCATGAGCAACTACGAGAGAGAAGCATCAATCAGGTGACCAATTTTTGATGGGACCAACTTCTACTATTGGAAGGTAAGAGTTACAGCCTATCTTCAATCTCTTGGTAAAGAAGTCTGGGATATCATACATACAGGGTACACTTTTCCATCAGTAACTCCTACAGGTCCGGCTGAAAAGAAGCAATTCGAAACTAATGCAAAGGATGTCAATACTCTATTAGGATGTCTATCTCAATTAGAATTCGTCAAGGTTATGCAGTATATAACTGCAAAAGAAATATGGGACAAGATCGTTCTGAGCTGTGAAGGAGATGAACAGGTAAAAAGAGCAAAACTTCAAACCCTCATAATTCAATATGAAAATCTCAGAATGTACAATGATGAAAGTGTGGCTAACTATTTCCTACGCATAGATGAGATTGTTAATTGTATGAAAAATTTGGGTGAAGAAATAAAAGAGGCTATTGTGTTTGAAAAGGTTCTGAGATCTTTGTCTTTTAAGTTTGAATCAAAAGTTTCTGCAATAGAAGAAAAGGAGAATATACAGAAAATTACCATGTCGCAACTACACGAAATTCTAACCGCTTATGAAATGAGGAAAGGGGGACCATCAGATAGAAGAGAAGCCGCATTCAAGGCCTCAGGAAAAGGAGATTCTTATGACTCAGGACATATGTCAGAAGAAGAGGAAGAACCAAATTTTGTAAAGAACCTTCAACGGGGTGCTAGAAGATTCATAGGTCAGTTACCTTTCAAATGTTTTGCTTGTGGAAGAGTCGGTCACTGTGCTGCCAAGTGTCCTCATAAAGGTAAGGAACCTGTTAGATGGAACAAGAAACAGAATGTAAATAAGAAAAGCTATTACACTCATGAAGACAGTGATGGATTTTCAAATAGTGATGAATATGAACAAGGTAATAATTATAGACTTTTAATGGCTTTTGAAGATGATGATTTCATGGATGCTATAGATGAAGAAGGTCTTTATGAAGAGATTTCTAAACTCAAAATTTGTTTAGAAGAGAAAAATATGATTATTGATACTTTGCAATTCCAATTGGCTGAAAGTGAAAAACATCATGAAAAGTTAGAATGTGAAATAGTGGGACTTAGAAAAGAGATTGAGAAAACTAAAGCTCTTAATCTTAGATTTGTTAAAGGATCTGAAACGCTAGATGAGATTATCAAAGTACAACATTCTCCACTAATCAATACAGGTCTAGGATATAATGAAGAAGCATCTCAAGCATAGAAGCCATCCACCTCCAAAATTTATATTGATGCAGCAAGGAGAAGTGAACAAATTGACAATCAACAACAAAGGCACAATGCTACTCACCAGGTAAATCAGGGACATTTTTCTTCAAGAATGAACATAGATCACCAAGTAAATCAGGGGAAATCTGCTTCAAGTATAAACAGAAGCTACAACAGACCACAGGTAAATCATTTCCAATTTGCCTCAAGAATGAATGTCAATGAAAGCTACAATCGTTTGGTCTGTAGGGTTGATAATTGCAGGAATTTCTTCAATGGCCAATGTTTCTCTTGCATAACTTTGGACACAAAACAGCTCAGTGTGTTTCCTACAAAACTAACATGACTAGAGAAACTCAAAAACAGAGGAGTATGACTGGGATCATGAAAAGGACCTACAATAACTTTTCTGCTCTTGAAAATGAAATAGAATGT